>PVJO010021034.1:0-30867 GCA_004026905.1 Hystrix cristata | reverse complement strand
CTTTCAAGCCTCCAACGTCATGAAGGGGGGGGGTGGCTAAGGAATAAAAGGCCACTCTCACTCGAGTGACAGGGGGAAGCTGTAACACCTTAATAAAGCTTTCTCCTACGGCGAGCGTCTTCAGCCTTTTCCCTTCCCCCTCCCGCCGCGTAAACCTAACACCTTCTTTCCCTTTTTATTCCACCCAGGCTACAAGCCTATTGGTTGGTGCCATCCACATCCAGGTGGATATTCCTTCTTCAGTAAGTCAGTCATCCAGACAAATGCAGAACTGTGCTAAATTAACCCAGTAGGCACTTCTTATTTAAGTTGATGTCATAATTATCATAATCTACCCCTTGTCAACTTGATGACCAGACACATTTTCTTAAATCATACTTAATCTCAAGATACAATAGCAAGCCCATAATTACACCTAACATGACACAACTATCTTGCATACAAGCAGAAGTGCACTAATTCCCTCCCCAGAGTAGAAGGCAAAGTTTTTCTTTTGGTGATGCTTACTCCTAACATTTCATAACTTAAACATTATAGAGTAAATTTAATGAGCTCTATCAACATTATGTTACGAAGAAAGAAAATAAAGATACCTGCTTAATATATGGTATATATGCTCAAGCATATTAACAAAACCAGAGAGAACAATTACAATCCTCATTTCTAAAACTGGTCACATGGTAATAGCTGGTATTTATAACTAACTTCTCTACCCATTCTGCATTCCCTTGGTCTTCAGCAAGCACCTAGCAGGTCTTGAGTCTTTTCCTGGTTGAGTGATCCATACTTTCATTTCTGAAGGTTCTGGGCTATTTGTCATCCTGCCTGAATTGAATTGTTGTGGTTTCCTGTTGATAATAACAAGGCATGATAATACCATGAGGTGCTCGAAGGGATCTCCTACACTCCAAGTATATTACTCCTTCCCTCCATTACGGAGAAATAGTCCAATTTCCCCTTAATAATCTGTATCAGTCATCTCTGCCAATACCATAATTCCCTTTTTAGCTTGTTTACTCAGAGGTATGAAGAGCCTAAAATGATTAGGGGGAAGTCTAAGCTTCTAGTTCAATGGAATCATTATTGTGCTTCTTGGTACAAGCCTTCCCCCTCTGGAGCTAAGACCGCTAGAGCAGCAGAGAATAAAGTCGTGGGAATAGGAAGCAAACATTTTGCTAGGGGGTGACTACAGGTGATGGTGAGTGATACCATTCCCACTTCCACCCTTTATTCCTGGACCCGTGAGTCCTGGATATGGGACGCACAATACCATACAGTGGACACTGACTCAAGACATATACAGTCTTTTGGAATATCTTTCCCCAGTCCAGAAAGGAATTGCCACCTAGCTGGCTTTGAATTGAATCTTCAAAAGGCCATTCCACTTTTCTATCAATCCAACTGCTTGTGGATGGTGAGGAACATGGTAAGACCAGTGAATTCCATGAGCATGAGCCATTGGCTCATTTCTTTGACTGTGAAATGTGTTGCTTGGCTGGAAGAAATGCTACATGGATGATGATGGATAAGACATTTTATAAATCCTCAGATGATAATTTTGGCAGAAACATTGTGTGTAGGGAAGGCAAATCCCCATACCCAGAATAAGTGTCTGTGCCAGTAAGGACAAAGCACTGCCATTTCCACAATGGAAGCTGTCCAATACGATCAACCTGCCACTAGGTCACAGGTGGAGAGCCCCAGGGAACAGCGCCATATTGATGACTCAGTGTCGATTTGCTCCTGGTACGTTGGACATTCAGCAGTGGCTGTAGCCGGATCAGCCTTGGCGAGTGGAAGTCCATGTTGATGAGTTGATGTACAACCTCTATCCCTGCTACCATGACCACTTTGCTTTGTTCATGAGCCCATTGGGTAATGGCAGGGGTGGCTGAAGAAAAATGTTGAGTCTTATCCACAAAATGGGTCATCTTATCACTTGATTATTAAAATCCTCTTCTGCTGAGGTAACTTTTTGGTAGGCATTTACATGGGACACAAATATCTTTACACCCTTCACCCATATGGAGCGTCTATCCACATACCTCTTACCCAAATATCTTTGTCACCAACTTTCCAGTAATATTTCTTCCAAGTCCCTGATCATCCAGCCAGACCATCAGCTACAGACCATGAATCAGTATATAGCCACACATCTGGCCATTTTTTATTTCAAGCAAAATATATGACCAGGTGAAATGCTTTAAATTCTGCCCACTGTGAAGATTCCCTTCACCACTGTCCTTCGAGGATATCCTAGAAAGAGGCAGTAGTGGTGCCACTGTCCACTTTTGTGTGGGGCCTGCATGCCATGCAGAACCACCTCTCAACCAGGCGGGCCCTAGTCTTCTCTTCCTTCGTTAGCTGAACATGGGGTACAGTGTATGAGGCCACAGACATATCCTGGTAGGCGGAAGGCAATATAGCAGGAGTAGGAGCCACAGACATTTGGGCAACTTCTTCACGTAACTGTGCCCTCTGGCTCTGCCTTCCCTTTAATGATGGAATATTGCTGTTCATGTCCAACTTTATTACTTGGCGGATCAGATAATATCTAGCTTTTTATGGGCAGTTCAGGTCACATGGTAACCTGGTGTCCCATGGTCAAGTGTTCAGTTTCCATTAAGGCCCAGTAGCAGGTCAGAAGCTGCTTTTCAAAGGGAGAGTAGTTGTCTGCATACAATGGCAGAGTCTTGCTCCAAAATCTTAAAAGCCTCCACTATGATTCACCTATGAGGACCTGCCAGAGACTCCTAATCCCTATGTACCAGTGATACCTCAAGTACCATCAGATCTGCAGAATCATACGACCCCCGTGGCAGAGCAGTCTGCACAGCAGACTGGACCTGTTGCATACCCTTTTCTTATTCTGGTCCCGCTCAAAGGTAACAGCTCTTTGAATCACTCAATGAATGGGGCAGAGTAACACACCTAAATGAGGAATGGGTTGTGTCCATAATCCAAATAGGTCCGCTCAGCATTGTGCTTCTTTTTTTGGTTGTAGGTTGAGCCAGGTGCAACAATTTATCCTTCCCCTTAGAGGCGATATCGCCGCATGCTATCGCCGCATGCCCAACACCACTGGACTCCTAGAAATTTCACTGGGTCGTAGAAGGACCTTGAATTTTAGTTGGATTTATTTCCTATCCTCTAGCACACAAATGCTTTACTAACAAGTCCAGAGTGGTGGCTACCTCCATCTCACTTGGTCCAGTCAGCATAATATCATTGATGTAATGGACCAGTGCGATACCTTCTGGAAGAAAAAGGCAATCGAGATCCCTGCAAACTAAATTATGACACAGGGCTGGACAGTTAATATAAGCCCAAGGTAGGACAGTGAAGGTGTATTGCTTCCTTGCCAGCTGAAAGCAAATTGTTTCTAGTGGGTCTTGTGGACAGGTATGGAGTAGAAGGCATTTGCTGAAGGAAATAATTGCATGCTGGATTCCAGGAGATGTGTAATCTGCTCAAGCAAGGAAACCATATCTTACATGGCAGTTGCAATTGGAGTCATCACTTAACTGAGTTTATGGCAGTCCACCATCATTCTCCAAGATCCATCCATCTTCTGGAAAAATAGGAGAATTAAATTGGAATGTAGTGAGAACTACCACCCCTGCATCTTTCAAGTCCTTGATAATGGCACTAATCTTTGTAATCCCTCCAGGTATGCAATGTTGTTTTTGCTTTACTATTTTCCCAGGTAAAGGCAACACTGATGGTTTCTATTTGGCCTTTCCAATCATAATGGTCTTCACACTACAGATTAGGGAACTACTGTGATGATTCCTTTAAGTACTAAGTATATCCATCCCAATTATGAATTTTGGAACTGAGGAAATAACTACGGGATGGATTCAGGGACCCACTGGATCCACTATGAGTCAGGCATTTGGTAAAACTCCATTGCTCACCTGACCTCCATTGGCTCCTACGCTTACCGAAGGGCCATAATGACATTTTGGGTCTCCTAGAATCAGCTTTAGTTGAGAACCAGTGTCTCATATATATATATATGCATATATAATATATGCATGTATATATTCATATGTATAACATATATGTGTATGTATTGTGTATGTTATACATATATGTATATATATTATACATATATTATAAAGCCTGTATCAGAGCTCATTAGAGGAAAGATTTAGTTACGATATATGAAGGGTTTACAAGGTGGGCTTACAATGGTCAGGGGCAGAAGAAAGCAAGAAGGCTCTCTGTGCACTGGAGGGCCAGAGGATCCAGTCAGAAGCCTAAGGGCTGGAGCTCACTGCAGAGTCCTGTGCAAGTCGATATCAGGAGGGTGAAAGGTCTGTGCTGGAAGCCTGGAGACTGACACCCAAAGGAAATGGCAAAGACTGAAATTCCTCCAAAGAAGCCCAAAAGGAGACTTCCTCCTTTCTCTTTTTATTCCATCCAGGCTACAAGTCTATTTGTTGGTACTGACCACACCCAAGGCGGGTCTTCTCTCTTCATAAATCCATCATCCAGACACACCCAGAACTGTGCTAAACTAATTTGCTAGGCATTTATTATTTGATTTGACATCACAGTTAACTATTACACAAAATTTCTGTATACATATGTACATAAGACTTCAGGTACTTTTGTACAGTACTAGCATTAAACACTCTCTGCAACGACAATATGCTTTAATTTGTTTGTTATCTAATGTTGTCATTGTCAGTGTGTCAGTCAGCAAAAAAAAATTCTCATGCATTCATGATTCCTCCTCTTTATTAATCGGGTTATCAAATACTCTAGAAACCTAGTTATTACTTCTGTTTGAAATTTATCTTGTCCTTTTCGAAATTAACTACACTTTCTTATAACATGAATTTTGTTTTTGTTGTAATTGCATCTCAATGTCAGAATAATTTCTACTAATTTCCTTGCTAATTGATTTGATTTATTTATTTGAATTCCTCTTAGTTCTTTAATAAATCAGTGATCTGCATCGATCTTACTATTTGAGGGAGGTGTTGGAGAGAATCCTATAGAGTTATGTGAGTGACAAGGCTTTTTAAAAAAGTGACAAAATGTTATGACTGATACACTGATGCAATTCTCCTGCAGGCCCCCTACTTCCTGCCGACCCTGGGACTCTGCAGAGTACATTTCCTGTGGTAAGTGAGCACTGAAGATCTATGAATTGATTTACTGTTTTTTTTTTTTTTAACATTGGGAGAAGGGAAAGGGTAATTATTCTTTTTTTGTCAGTGTCAGTTTGGGACACAGTTTCTCTCTAGGATAAACATGATAAAATATATCTAACACAATTTTTTTTTCCTTAAAATATCCTTTTAGAAAACAATTGCAGAGTTTCCTAACTTCTGAAAAGGAGCCTTAGATCAGGGCTCTGGGAATTTCTGGTGTCCTGCAGTGGGGCTCTAACCCACTCCATATCATGAATCCCAGAAACAGGATGCCGGGGCTGGACAGAGGTAGCTCACCTCATATTTTGTCTGTCTGTTCTCTCTTCCCACCCAGTCTCCTGTTTCCTGAATAACAGGCTTCTGCCTAGATCTGCACTTCCAGAGCTTGAATTTAAATGCGAAGTCTAAAGAAATCTACCTTGAAAGAAACTATTTTGTATGTGGAAACTATCCCCCAGAAATAATTTTATAGGAAAAAACATGCGGGATGTTAATTTCACTTGATTCTCCTTTTAAAATAGGTAACAGAGTAGATATAGCTTTAAAAATGTATGGCTACATTTCCATGGTCATTTTGTCCTAAGTGCTATTAATTAAACTTGGGGGTTACCATGGGGTATCTGAAACAGAGCCTTTTACTGCCTCCAAATCTCTGCGATTCTCCGGGCAGAGATAGAGCTTCTTTCTCTCTCTCCTACAACTCCCTACACCAGTACATGTTCACTCCCAGCTTAGGAGTCATCGTGTTGGCATTATCAATTTGCTTGTCTGCTCTCTGTACTAAATTTCAGCTGCTTGATGGCAGGCATGAAAGTTTTTGTCATCGACCAGCCCTTGCTACCCACTCGTGTTCATCAAGTCCTCCTTCCCGGATGCTCCCTAGTGGGCCCAAGCTGGCCATTTCCTGAGCACAGCTGAGCAATGGGGAGGGGGAGATGTTCTCCGCATGCTGCTCTGGGGCTCAATTATTCCCAGGTGGGTAATCCGGCTGGAGGCAGTCTTTCCTGTCCTACAAATCTAGGCCAGTGCCTGTTTATCCCTTCTTTCCCGGATGACCAAGACCCTGACATGAGGGAAGGAGCCCTCTACAGCAGTGACAGAGCCACCCTTGGCAATGAAGGCAGGTGAACTGATTATCTCGAGTCCTGGGGTTTTGATGCTGGTGTGCACCCTCGAGAGTAGGTGTGCCAGGATCACCCCAGGAGAGGACATTCCTGTCTTGCCCCAGGTCACCCACAGCGTAGCTCAACTTGCAGTTAAGGATGCCTAACTCTCAGAAGGCACCCTTCTGGCTAGGCTAATACTAAAGTTTTCCAGGAAGAGCTCCCAAGACCATTGCTTATGACCTGCTGTTGGTCAGCCTGACTTGAGAAAGAAATGGCATTGGGCCAAGATGGTGATAAATGACTCATGAAAACATAGGAAATTGGGTTTTGTGACAAGTCATTTATTTCCTCCCTCCTTCTATCCTCACAGCATAAATAAATAAATACATCTCACTCAATTGTATTTATTTCAACCAAGTGATGAAGCAGCAAAAACCCAACTGCAATGTAGGAAAACCTACCTACTCAGAATGCATGCAATTCCTCCCCAGTAGGATTACTAACCAGCAAAGGTGAATATGGATTTTTGATTAACTGTAACTCTGAGAAGTTATTCAGATACTGGTAATATTCTGGTCTTAGGATAGTGTCTCAGCCACTGCCAATCCCTGAATATAGGCTTCTCCTGCCTTGGAGGACAGAACCTCATTAAAGACCTCCGGTCTCATTTGCACTCTTATCCTGTAGAGCAGACCACCTCCACTGGCTCCTGGATGTGCCATTTGCCTTTTCCTGCATCTCCCACTGCCATTTGTGACCCTCTGACCTGTCATCCACACAGCAGTCAGAGTGATCTTTATAAAAACATAAATCAGATCACATTACAGGCAGCCACACATGCTTTTTTTCCTGCCTACATGACAATATCAATTTTTTTCTTGCACGGGAACTTTTGTATACTTTCTTTTTGTCCTTATTTCTTCCCTCAGTTAACTTCTATGCTTCCTCATGGCTCAACCGAGAGACTCTTTAGAGAGTCATTCTCTGCCTTTCCTACCTAAATTTTGTCATTTCCATATTTTTGCCTTCATAATACCTTAGGCATCTCCTTCAGGGCAGGATTAACATTTGTAATTATGAATTTATTTACTATCTTATTGTCCTTCCATCCTGGAAGCTCCATGAGAGAAGGGGCTCTCTGTTTGGTAATCCTTTATATTTAGTGCTTAATATTGTGCTGACTATATAAGAGGTACTCATCAAATTCTTGTTAGAAAGAATCTGAATTGACTTACCTTGAAGATAAGTTAGTTGGGCAAGGGCTGGGGCTTTGATGTGTCAGGTAAGAGACAAGAAAGCCTTACTACCTATTTTTATCTGGTGAGTTACATATGGGTCAAGGACTACTTCAGTTCTATCCACTTTGGAGTGTATGCATAGAAACATATGCTTGATAGACAGGAATGGACTCCATCACAGCCAAATCAGAAGAGAGAAGATTCCTGAGACAGAAACTATCCTGAGGTAGGATTTCTGAATATCAACACTATTGACATGTGGGGCTTGACAGTTCTTTGACATAGGGGTTGTCCTGTGCATTGTAGGAATTTGGCAGAATCCCTGACCTCTACCCACGAAGTTATAATGGCACCTTCTTTCCAGGTGAGGCACTGACCTGGCTGCCTATAGGTCCTAAAAGGACTCAAAATGTTTACCTTTCGAGGTCATTTTGACTTTGGGAAGAGCTAGGAGTTTCACAGTGACACATCCAGTAAATAAAGTGGATGAGGACACACCATAATGTTTTTATGTGACAAAACTTGCTATACAAGAAGCAATGTGTGACATGTAGAATTGTCATGATGGAGAATGATACCATTTGCCCATTTCTCCGGCCATTTTCTATGCACATTGCTTCTTTTTTTTTTTTTTTTTTTTTTTTTTTTTTTTTTTTTGTGCTGGGGATGGAACCCAGGGCCTTGTGCTTGCAAGGCAAGCATTCTAACCTCTGAGCTAAATCCCCAGCCCCCTGCACATAGCTTCTTAAATGCTCTACTAAGCCCATATTATATTCAGAGCTCACTGTCGTGTTCTTGGGTACAAACTCAGCTCACATGCTTTCATCAAGGTTAAAAAAAACCCCACAATCAAAATCACCTTGATGTTGGATCTTGATTGGTGCATTTTTTTTTTTTCATACAAAGGAACTGGGTGATTTCCGTGGAGAATTCTGAACCTTGGTCTCGAAATAATAACTATAGACCCAAGTTTTATCTCTCAGGATGACATTTCTTAAAAAGCTGCCATCTAAAGTGGCATGATTGAGCAACACCAATGAAACTGACAAAATTTCATGTTAACACTTTCTTTGTGATCTGTGATTTATGACATGCTTTAAAACATACCTTCTCTCAACTATGTCTCATAACTCACTGTAATGAACAAGCCGAATCTTGTCATACACTGTTCCTGCAGTTCCACATGATGCTATTGAAAATCCTTGCCTTTCTGTTGGACAGTACATAGGAGTAATAGTCACCATATTTTCGATCATACCACATATGTTTAGAAAACATTTGTTGATCGAACAAATGAAGGAATGGATAAATATCATGACTATATCTACTAAACTACTACTGGTTCCTCTTGGCAGTGGCTTGTGGTCCTAGTGTAGGGGAATACTTGATTTTCCCAGAACTGAGGGGTTTCCAGGAACTTGGGACTCTTAGTACTTATCCTGGTATGAGCTGGTTATAACCGTAATAACTTTTTCATATGAATGTCCAAAGCTCCTCTTAGCATGCAATCTAATTTGTAAGTGGCATTAACACTGAAATATCCAATGCGAATAACGAGAATAAGCAATAAATTTTAGGGTAAAAGTGGCTGTAAATTATTCAATTGAAAATGGGGCAGGGGGAATGAGGAGGGCAGCCAACCAGTGTAGGGTGGTTAGATAACTGTAACTCAATTAACTTCCTAATCCTTTTTTTTTCTTTCATTTTTTCTCTCTTCTCTGAGGCTATTCACTTTAACCTAGATTATGTTTCTCTGGTGGCCTTTCCTGAATTTCTAAAGACAAGTTTAAGTTCTCTGTCTGGTGTTCCCCTACTGTGCCATCGAGGCACATAAGATACTTTCATTTATTGGTTTAATGTCTTTGTTTTCTTCTAGACCGTATATTTCAAAAAGACAAAGGCTGGGACTGTCTTATTTCTTACTGGACCCCTATGTTGGCATAGTGCCTGGTATATACAGTAAATACTAGTAAACCGTATGTAGAATCAATTTCTCTTCACTGACCCTATCTTCTGCAAAAGAGGATGTTGAGATGTGAGACTTGGCCAGAAAGCAGGAGGTTACATGAGATGTCCTTTTGGGATCAGGTGGCTAGGAGCTCTAGTACGGAAAAGACTACATGCAAGAAGTTGGTGGTCCTTTCAACTAATACATCAGAGTGCAGAACTGAAGTTGTAATAAAACTTGTGAATTAATTGACAGACATTCGTTTTATACTATCCCTTTATCATTCCATGCATTAACTCAGCTAGTATGTGTTGCGGTCTTTCTTCGTGCCAGACAGCGGTCAAGAGTTTAGAGACACAAAGATGAATGACATCAGGCTCTGCTCTTGAGAGCTCTGTGCTTCAGTGTTAAGTATCTAGAGTGTGATGAGCTTTATGCTGGAGCTGGTGTTTCAACAGACGAGCGACACGACGACCATCATCAAGAGACAGCGTAGAGGTCAGAGACACACAAGCCAACAAACTCTCAGCAAAGTAGTACGAATTATGATGACTGAATTGCGAAGTGTGCAAGGTGAAAGCCCTGAGCTCAGTCGGGGAAGTGGTCAGCGAAGTCTTCTAACATATGTTGAAGATTAATCAGGAGCCTGTTAATTAATGAGAGAGTAAGGGAGATTTCTGGGAGTTGAGCCTGAGGGTAGCTGGGTACAAATGGGCCGTTCTGGTGATGGTGTATGGCCCATTTTGCTGGCATTGGAGGCAAGTGGTGAAAGGAGTGGGAGTGAAGTTTTAAAGATAGATTAGAACTAAAGAGTGGCAGTGAATCCTGGGCTAAGGAGGTTGGATTTTATTTCACTGGAAATGGGGCTATCCGTGGACGTTTTCAGAAGGGACAGGATGTGATCGCTCCAACTCAGAAGTATTTCTACCTACTTGACATCTTTCGTCCCACACCCAGAACCAAATCATCCACAGCCAATACCCACAGCAGCATGCTGGCGAGAGCCAGAGGTAGTTTCACTTCCCTCTACCTCCTCTTTCCTGTCTCTTACACATTTCACTCTTTCCCTCGTCTCTAGTGTGAGCTTTTCCAGCTGTCAAAGGCCCTAATAAATGTTGACAGAAACAAACACTTGACAATGATTTCTGGGAAGAAAATATCACTCTAGAGAGGGAATTGCAGAGCTGATTAACTTCTGCCAAAGGCCGCGGGGTCTAGAGTATAGGATTAACAGATAGATGACCTTGCTCTCTACTCTTTGCTTCAACATTAGTTGAGAACACACAGCTTCTAAGTTCTTGTTACATTATTGAGAAACAATGTTTCTGAAGGGGGAATAGAGAGAATCTCTGTAAGTAAAAATAGTGCTTCCAGTTCCCTGGGCCTGCGGAGTCTGCAGGCTCATTCAAAGGGGAAAGGGAGTGAGTCAGTGTTGCTCTGTGAGCAACACTGGCCGAGCAGGATCCAGCAGCAGCATGCATGGATCTTGTACAGGGGCCTGTGTCTCAGTTTTCCTCTGAAAATGACCTCTTCAAGATCTGATGATCTTCGTAGTGACTTAGCTCAGATGATAAAGTAAATCATCTATTTATTCACCTCACAGTACATTGCACATCTCCATTGTGGTCAGTTTTGAGGACACGAAAAATGGAAAGTCCCATCTCTGTTCTCAAGGGTGAGCCAGATAATGGTGATTACATTGAAAGAGGAGCGTGGAGCCCATTTTCTCTCCCATGCAAGATAATTAGGTACAAGCTGATTCCAATATGGTGTAGTCTTTCAATAGAAAAAAGCCTACTTTAAGCTTACTAGGCTGGCCTATTTGGGTCTGTCGTCTTATAGTTCTGGGGTACCTTGTTGGAATGGTTTGCACATCAAATTGATGCATTTTTCAAATTTCAGGTTGAATGCTCCCTCCCTTGTGAAGGCTCCCTGACTGTCTGAACCTGGCCCAAGGATTTCTTCTCCTGTCTGTTCTTAGTATGTGTGATGGTTTAGGATGATTTAGATCTAAAATGTCTCCCCAAAGTCTCATTATGTTTGGAAGGTAATTGGGTCAGAGGTGTGCTATAATCATCAGTGGATTCATCCACCAAAGAGCACAGTAGCTGAATGTGCTGTCAGGAGATGTAGCTTTGTTTGAGGCGGGTCCCTGGAGGCATGACACTGAAGGGTGTATCTCCTTCCCTGGCTCCTCCCTTCTGTCCCTGCTTTGTGCCTGCCACACACTTCCATCATGCCCTTTCTGCCTTGGAGCCAGCCAACCATGGACTTAAATTGTGAGCCAAAATCAACCTTTCCTCCTTTAAACTATGAGTGTTGGGTATTTTGTCCCAGTGATGAGAACGTGACTAAGACAGCACGGGTTCTGCATTTTGGCACTATTTCACCAGTTTACCATAGTAGTGATATGTCCGAGGGAGAGGGAAATGCTTTTCTTTGAGTTGTCAGCTCCCAACACAGAACCTTCTCATTAAATTCCTACTGGAAGAATGAATGAGAAGGGCTGGGCCGGTTAGCTGTGGCAGATACGCCCCTCACGTTCCATGTCATTAATCAAGTCTAGAGACCTGGAAGGCAGGGAACTGAGGGGGGTGGACACCTGTAAACAGTAGTGTTGGATCTTTGAGGGAAGGGCCCGGTAAGGCAGATGCAAGTTAAATCCAAGTGCTAAGAATTCAAAGGCCTTGAAAGTATCCATTTAATCTGGTGGCGAATATCAGAAGAGTGTTTAAGGCTGCACAGTGACACCTTGTGGTGGAAGAAGGATCTCCAAGATGTTTTCCTGTCAAGATGAACTTCCAGCTCATCTCTTAGCAGTTCGGAACTCTTGACGACACAAGTGAGTGCCTGTAGTAGAAAGTGCACTGTCTCAGGCTCCTACAGAATCTCTGTGGTTCGCTACCTTCCAGGGTAGATGAGTGAGTGGGTGAGAAACCAGACGACATGCCTACCTACAACTACCAATCACATACTGTATGCTTAAAATTTTTGTTAGAAGGGTTACTCTTATGTTGAATGTTCTTACCACAGACACATCACAAAGTACAACAGCACAAAACAAAACAAAGCAAAACTTGGCCTGAGTCTCTTACACAGCAAGAACTAGGTATCCAGTGTTCAACCTTTTCTAAATCCAGAGAGGAAAAGGATGAACCCAGAGATACTTAGCAAATTACTCATACAGCAAGGAGCAGAAGCCAGATTTCCTGCTGCTCAGAAAGCAACCTCTCTATCCCTTTCTTTCCTGACCAATTTTGATAGGGCGGGAGTATGTTAGCAAGCAGAAAGCTAGTCTTGGAGAGAAACAAATCTGTGGGAAGGGAAGCTTGAGGCCTTGTCTGCGGGGGCGGGGTGGGCAGGCTTTCTCTGCCTGGAGAGTGAAAGTATGGCTGGGATGGAACTCAGGAGAAATCCCTCCTCCACCATGCTGCTCAGTACCAGATGCTCCCCCCTGCACTGAAAGTCCAGGGTCAGGTGCAGCTGTGGTCTCCTCACCTGAAGGAGATCGGGCAGTTTGCATTAGTGACGTGCTGCAGATTGACTCTCGGTAAAGGCCGTGGGGGAAAGCCTGGGATACGTTAGAATCACCTGAGGGGCTGAGGCACTTACAGGGGCTTGTCTTAGCACCAGGTGCCAAGATGGCTGCATGGAAGGAACGGAGATCCACGCTGGGAGAGGCTCTGGGAGGAAACTCACCCCAGGGCTCCTGTCGAGAGGCTTTGGCTAGGAAGGCCTATTCTGTGTTGCTCAGGGGAGCCCAGTGGCGGTGTCCAGCAGAATCGTCGCCTCCGGCTTCCTGGCCGCCTGGTATGGAGGTCCGGTCCCACCCGCAGAGTCCAGGCAGCTGCTGTCTTTGACCACAGATTTGACTACAGGTTTCCACATGGCATTTTCCCTTTCACATTAGGTGCTTCGTCTGCTTAATTTTTCCACGGACTTCTCCCCAGATCCTCCTTCCCCACAGTCAGTCCCACTTTCTACCATGCAGGGACAGGTGGGGAGCAGCTATCTCTCGATTTATCTCTGTAAACACAGAATGGGAAGAGGCCTCGCCATCTAACTTCGAAATGCTTGCTGGAAAACAGAGGCACTATCAAGATGCTCCGGGCATATGTTTTGCTATTTTTCTAGTCTTTCTCCTCCTCAACTGGTGTTTGCTTATTAACTTTAGCAGCTGGAAGAATCCTTAATGATTTTTTATGTCCTTGAAAATGTAGGTATTTCAAAGAGAGTTGAAAACAGGCAGAAATGACTAAATGAAAAATGCTCGTCATTCTAATTAGCAAATAGATCTATATTTTTGTGGTAGACTAATTATTGTGGTCAACTTGAGCAGGGACACCCAGCTGGACTGAGTTGGTGTGTTCTGGGCATAGAGGATCCACCTGAAGATTATTGCCGACGCAGCATAAAGGAGAAGGGAGCAGGAGAGAAGCGCCGGCTGTTTCCCAGGAGAAGCTCTGCTGTGGCTGGTTCTCCCGAAGGGGACTCAGCTGTTCTCATCGCAGAAGGAGCTCGGGGCCTCGCTGTCATGGAGGATGGCTGCTGTTCTCTTCAGGGGAGCTCTGGTCTTCATCTCTGCTGTGAGCTTTGTATCCTGGCTCCAGTATAGACTTTTTCAGGCTTTTAGTGCATACATGGATGTACACGGGACAGTGCTGCGGGCTCCCAGCCCTTGACTGGATCTTCTTGGTCTCTGGCGCATAGGTAGATATTCTGCACTCTTGCTGCGTTCGGCTTGTGTGTGTGAATGTCGTAGCTTGGAGTTGTCCTGTATTAAATCTGCTGTCTTGCAAACCCTTGACTCTAGAAAAGTAACTAAAACAATTTTATGAATTAGTTATTTGGTTAAAATTCGTATAACATATTTGCAAATGTTTAGAAGACAGTTTTTAGGCCTTGTGGACCATGCACTGTGCTAAACACTTTACATGCTTTTATTATGTAATACAATGCTCCAAAGTAAATGATTTTTTAAAAAGATCTTAACTTGTCATTGTGGAAACGGGCTCAGTGATATGCCCCAGTGCACACAGCTGACTGTAAGGTCCTCGAGGGCAGGAATCTTGTCCTGTCTCACACTGTTTGCTGGATACAGAATTGCAGACATAATAGGGCCAAGCCAGTGCTGGTGAACAGTGGGGGACAGTAGTAATGACAAGGAATGGCTTCGGGCTGACCTGAGAGGTCTGTCCTACTCTGCCTTACTCCTTTCCTCTCTCCCCAGATGGATCTGGGTAAAGATCTTCCAGTTCGGGACTCTGAAAAATACTTCATCCACCTGCCATGCCTGGGAAAGAAGGTAGTGTCTTGATTCTATTCTTCTTCAGTTTCCTTGTCTGTAAAGTGGAGATAGAAATGACTTTAGGGAAATTGAAACATAAATGTACATCGTAGATGTGAAAACACATCATAATTCATATGGAAGATGCTATTTGAATTAATATTCTGATATTACATATTAATAATAATGTTCACACATTCACTCTGAGCATAAAGCAGAACTGCAGTCTTATCTCCTGTGCTTGCGCCTTTGCATTTTAAAGGTGGAAAGGAACAATTTTGGTTTTTTGTCCTTGATAAAGCTTGACTTTCAAGTCTGTTTTCTTGCTATGGATGAGAAAAACTGATTTTTGAATGTCAGAAGCTGAATATTGTATTGTTAACATTACAATTCAAGTCACCTGTAACCCCTCAGCTAGAGGCCTTGGGCTGAGGATGTGCCCATTACACATTAAACTGCTGCTAATCAAAACGTAGTTCTTGGACAGGGGCCTGTGCATAAAGTTTTAGTTACTAGCCTATAAGCAGATAAATTAAAAGCTGACAGTAAGCATCTGGAAATGTTGGATAGCAGTTTTTGGTAATTTTTATGTCTGTTGAATCTAAAAATAAAAAAGAACTTCTAGCATTTTGTCTTTTAAATTTTTTACAGCATGTGTGTATGTTGGGGAAAGGTACTGGGGATTAAACCCAGAGAGTGCTGAGCTACATCCCCAGTTCTTTGAATTTTTTATTTTATTTATTTATTTATTTATTTATTTATTTATTTATTTATTTTTTTGTGGTGCGGGGGATCGAACTCAGGGCCTTGTGCTTGCAAGGCAAGCACTCTAATCACTGAGCTAAATCCTCAGCCCCGAATTTTTTATCTGAGACAGGGTCTCACTATGTTGTCTGGGCTGGCCTCAGCCTCCTGAGTAGCTGGGATTATAGGCATGCACCACCACTCTTGGCTACCATTTATTTTAATTGCATTTTCCACAAGTTTGAGTTTGTGGTGGATTAGTAATAAAAAAGTCATTAGCTACAGGTTATTTGAGAAGTCTTGCTTTATACCTGATAAGGAGGAAGCAGATGATTTCTAGCCTTCTAGGCAAAAGATCCTCCCTAGCTCTATGAAATATGTTCATCTCTTTCTCAGGAACTGCATCATGATGTACGGTGAAGAACCTGACTTTGGCAGGCCATGAGTGGGCATGTACACTCTCTCTCCAGGGTATTAGTTGTGACTCATTTTCTATTTGTAAAGAGAAATAACTGGCAACATTTTAAATGTATGGCTTTACCAGGCAGATCTTTGCCATAAATTAGAAACTGTGGTTTAGAGATGTTAAGTAATTCATCTCAGTACATAGCTTGTACAGTTTAGAAACAGGGTTTATGCTGTTTTGTCCAACAGCTCATGCCTTACCAGGATGAGGATGATTCCCAGTTTTGCAAGGTGCACCACACAGTCTCTTCATAGAGTTGAAGGGGCTGGAGTGTGGAGTGGAGTAGAAAAGGGTATCAGGCACACCCAGGAGGTGGAGAAATGAGGCTGGACTGACATAATGGGATGTAGTTGTCAGACACTGCTATGGACTGAAGTGTTTTCCCATCCTGATTCACATGTGGAAATCCTAACGCTTAGTATCTCAGAATGTGACCCCCTTGAGTGTGGGTCTTCTCAGTTAATCAGGTTAAAATGAGATCATTCACATGCCCCCTAATCCAGTATGACTAGTATCTTCACAAACAGGGGAAATTTGCTATTACATCTCTGTATCTCTAGCTCTATCTCTATCTCTCTCTACCTCCACCTCTGTCTCTACGTATCTTGTATTCATTTAACACTTGCCCTGTTCCCGAAACTAGGCAAAATCCTGGGCATATAAGGTAAAAGGCAAACTTTTTGTCCTCAGGTAGTCTAGTTTAATGGGAAAGTCAGACTTGGAACGTGCTTACTATATATTGTCATGATTGGTTAGGTAGAATTAGGCCCAGGAGGGCTGAGAGCTTTGAATATGTTTCCGGGGGTGGGTATGGTGCTGGATTTCAGTGGGGGTGACTTGTCCCAGGAAACATTTGTTAATGTCTGTAACTATTTTTGGTTGTGACAAGCTGGGAGGGGGGACTGTTAGAATCTACTGGGTAGATAGAGGTCGGAGAACATTGCTACTAAGCATCCTGTAATGTGCAGGAAAGGACCCAATGACACAGAATTTATGACCCAAACATCAATAATGTTGAGCTTCGGAAACTGAATTGGGAAAGGATTCCTGGAGGTTAAAACTGACCAGGCATACATAGCGGGGGAGTTGATGATGGGAAAGTTACTCCACGACAGAAGGAAAAGCACTTCCAAAGGCTCCGAGACCCCCGGCCTGCATAACCGGGGAGCTGTGCGTGCAGCTGGCATGGGCGGTGGGGGAAGAAGCAGAGGTTGATTGAGACGTGGGGGTTTCTTGCATTGAAAAGTAGATTTCTTCCTCAAGGCTAAGGAAAGCCATTGAGCCTAAGTAGTTAATTGCAAAAGCAAATACACTTTTTAGAAATAGCAATCTGACAAAAGGTTGAGGGATGAAGGTAGATGGAGGGTCAGGGTCTGGGAGTTCGCAGTTCTCTGAACAAACAGACAAAGACAAACCTTTGTAAAGCCATCATCTAACTCAAGCATGTTCTCATAGCAATAGCACGGAAACAACAGAGGAGGCACTTTGCCAAGTTTCTGCAGTATTTTTACTGCCTCATGGGAAAGAGTAAGTTGCGTTGCTGAGGACAAAGTGAGAATGAGAGGGAACCAAAACTTACAAGGCTGGATGCATAGATCCAGGGAGGCTACTGATTGGAGCCCTGAAGTTACTTTTAGCCACGTAGTGACAGTCAGATTGGACCTGAATTTTTCAGATTCCAAAGTGTATGGCTTTTGTTTTCTATCAGATTTTCTTGTTTTGGAAATAAAAACAAGATAAAACAATATACTTGAGGATTTTTGAGTCAATAAAAACACTTTCATATACATACCAACTTCATCAAGGCTTCAAACAACCTTGTGATAGTGGCAGAACTAAGATTCTTGCTCAAAGAAAAAAGGTGAAGAAATATTTGAAAACATAAGATCATTTTCTTAGTAAGCAGAATGTTTAGGTATCAACAAGAGAAAGATGACTCAACGGAAAAGTGGGTAAAAAGTCATAGACAGGTAATCAATTGAGAGAAAAATATAAATGAGCAAAAAAATAAAAAGATGCATAACAACATTCCAAATGAGAGAAATACAAACTGTGAATAAACAATGATAGTACCCAGTATTGCTTAAGGATGGAACAGGCTAGAAGAAAACAGATCAGAAAATGGTTGGAAAGAGGTTACTATATTTGTCATTCTTTTTTTAAGAGTAGGAGATTTATTGAGAGAGAGAAAGAGAGGTCCTGAGAGACAGGAGGGGACCTGAGTGAGTTGCCAAGGAGCCCACTTGTATTTGTCATTTTTTACTGGCATATTTTACTTTTACAGTTGGTCAATATGCTCAATTAGCAATTCTTCTCTTACTGACCTCCTCCCCATCTATTGGGAAGACCTTACTCTTGATCAGTATTAATACCTAAGAATACCTTGGAAATGTTTCCAAGGAAACCTGTCTATAAGCAGATGTTAGTGGCATGAGCTCGTATAGGCACAGATAAATTCTTGTTTCTTAGCAACTTACTCAAATTTTTCTCATTTTAATTGCAATTTCCTCAGAAGCCTATTTATAGAAAGGATATGAAAGGTCATTTATGTTTTTTCATGAAATTCACTCCTGACAGAAGGTTTTGGTGACTATGAAGGGAAATTATCCCTCCTCCATTCTCAAGGGTGGCCTCTTTGCTGTGGACGTGATTCAGTCACACTTTTTACTCACCTTCAGGGCAGCCAATATGGGGCTCTGCCTTTGGCTGTCTCAGGTAAAGCATGTGGGGGATGGCTTTGGGTTCCTGACCTCTCTACCTCTCAGGTTTTTCACTGAGACTGGATGAACGTACTCCAGGAGGGACAGCACATTTGCTATGCTGGCACCATTTTGTGCATCCTCAAGAATCCAGGGTTCATCTTCACTGGGTGTCTTGTTGTTTTGAAGACCAGTTTCATTAACTGCTTCAAGGTGAATGAAGTTCCAGAAGCTGGCATATAGATAGTAAGGGGTCAAGGTTGTCCAGGCACGTGTTACCTGGATCTCCTCTGAGCAGAGTTTCTTTGAGGCAGGCTGCTGTAGGGTTGCTCCCTCAAGCAAGAGTGTAATTTCAGGCTTCCTTGCTGAGTGGCAGATGGTGAACTCCTGAATGCTGAGGGGCAAGAAGAGAAATGATGACAAGCCACTTTGGGCTCAGTTGGTGAGCTTCAGGGCCTAATTATAACCCACTAGGATATTCCTAAATGGAATGAGTTTTGGAGATGCAAGAAAAAAGAGCAGAGACTTACTGCCCTGTGGCTTAAGAGGCAGCCACAGGCAGACATTGTGATGGGAAGAAAGGAACAGTGAGACCTGAGGCTGGGGAGCTGGGTTTGGAGACAAACCGATCTGAGTCATGTATTTCCTTAAATCCCAACTTTCTGATCTATGACATGGGGCTTATAAATGACACCTTCCTCAGAGGGTTATCATAAGGTTAAGTAGAATGAGGTAAGTGTTTCCATTCTCTTGGGGACCTAATAAGCACTTAGGAAATGTTAGCTATTTTATAATAATTATTATTTATTAAGCATATTCTTTTCTTGGGGGGTGCTGGGGATTGAACTCAGGGCCTTACACGTGCTAGGCAAGTGCTCTACCACTTGAGTTAAATCCCCAACCCCTATGAAGCATATTCTGTAGCAGGAATTTTAATAGGTTTACAATTCAACAAATTCCTTAAGGATGACCAATATACCTTAAACACACCACTGTTTTTGTTTTTGTTTTTTGAGACACAGTCTCGCTATGTAGTTCAGGCTGGCCTTGAGCTCACTATGTAGCCTGGGCTGGTCTCAAACTCACCGCGATCCTCCTGCCTCTGCCTCCTGAGTGCTGGGAATACAGGCGTGTGCCACCACGCCCAGCACACGTCGCTTTTTGCAGAGAATAGTCACAACTAGAAACATTTGTTGAGACCATCTAATCTGAATCTTAGTATCTTAACTGAAAACTGGGGATGGTGAGCCCTACCCAACAAGTGTGCTATGAAAATTAACTAACTCTGGTACTCCTGACACCCAAGACTCTCTCAAGATGGCCACTGGCCACGTTCTGCATAGACAAAGAGGGGCTACGTGTAAGAGTTAGAGGGAAAGCCGGACACAGGACAGAAGTGTGGTCAGGGGGACTGTGGGCAGAGGAAGGCTACTTAGGGTGAGTCTCGGCTAGCGTGATGCTGGCGCTCCTGTGGTGGGAGGTGGCCACCTTGAGAGAGTCTACCTTCTTCTCATCCTAGACGGGAATCCAGAGGCTCATTTATTTTGATTATGGGCCATAAATTGGAGTTATATGTTATCTTTCTTTTGTAAGTCACACCTACTCCCCATTATCTGTGTTTCCTAGTATTCATTCCTAAACTAGCTGGGTTTGTCATCTTTCTGGGTTTTCATGGCTCTTCCTTATCTTTTACTGCTCCTTCACACCTTGATTAAGTTTTTCCAAAGTATTTCATTTAGTTTTCAGAGAAATGACAATTCTTTTCCTTTATCACACCAGAAGTTCATAATTTTACCCAGGATTTAATGAAATTAATAACAATAATGAGTCTAACTGGAATAAATAAATGTAAGTATGACTAAAAGTGATTCTTGGGGGACACACATGAGCAGACACACTAGTGACACACTCTTCCTGACCACAGTCTAGCCAGACTCCTCTGAGCGCTGTTCTTGATGAGGCTCCACTTTGATCCACACAGACTTGAACAATCACTAATTAGTTTTCAATACCTCAAGCCCACATCCTTAAGATGCCCTACTCCTCTTAAAGCCTAAGAAAACTCAAGGATACCAAGGAAGCTTCCTGTTTGTTTTAGGCAACATGTATGTGGGGCTTCTCTCCCTGTCTGGGAGGTCAGAAATCTAACTTCAGTAATGGCCAGCTAGCAGATATAACTGCCCCTACCACACGAATACTGACTTATCCTTTGTAATTTTTCTCTTCTCTCACCCTCCTCGGTCCTTGCTCTCCCTGTCCCTCATATTCCTTTTTAAAATGCTCAGTCCTTGTGGCACAAGTCAAAATTGAGCTCAGTTCATGCAGGACTCTTTTCCCTACTGCAATAGTGACTACTAGATAAAATCTTTCCTTATCACGTTGACTAGTGTCCACTTTGTTTGTCTTTGGCACTGGAGGGAAGGGACATCTGGTGCTGTGGCCATCAGTCAGTGTATTTTTATAGGGAATGGAGAGTGCCCATTGAGGACATGAGGAGCAGCTAGACTATAGAAGGCTACAGAAGGGCTCATACTGTCCTTTTGGGTGCCACAGTGCACCCCTGTCCTCCTGGTCCACATCTTCATATACTGTGCATTTTACATCCTTTCCACCTTCCTCTCTTTTTCAGGCCAATACTTTTTCCCTCCTATCCCTGTCTTCTGTCCTGCATTACTCTCCCTGAGACTTTTGCTGACGCCTGTTCTCATCTCATCCTTCCCACTCCTTCTGTGAAAATGGCTGAGCCACAAAATGGAAGCAGCTGGGTTTCTTCCTGTCCGCCGTCTTCTTTTAGGAAAGCACACATCCCGTTCTGCTGCCCGATCAGTTGCTTCTCCGTCTGTCCTGCTAGTATTTGGGCATCTTGATGGCAATGTCTATGTCACACTCAACTCCTTCCCCAGGGCTGAGATCAGTAATTGAGGTACCATATTTTTTCACTGAAAATTTGTCAAATTATCTGTAACCTGTGTAAAACAATTAGTTTTATGACCCAATCACAGTGATGATAGCAGACAGAGAATTATAGTCCAGTAGTTAAAATAGCCTAAACCATTTACTTGAATTTTTTAAATACGATGAATTTAATCACATTGCTTAAAATCTCCTTCTCTTTCCAAGCCTAAGTTTATTACAATCTGATCTTCTCGGTTCCTGGCTTAGGAAAGAGCACAGAGACTCACTTATAGCTGGCTACTCTGGACCAGTCCTGGAAAAGGCACACTTTACTACTCGCTCATACTCCGAAAGCCAGAACCCCAGATGTGTCCTGCCTCCCCCAATCATGGAGGAGGCTGGGAAATGTATTCTAGCTGTATTCCAGGCAGAGTAAATTGTGGGTCATGGGGTTAAACGTAGGAGTAGAGGCCTGACCCACAGAGAAGTGTGTGTGTCTAGTAGGAATGGTAAATGGAACTCGGGGCCCATAAAGCACAGGGAGCATTGAAAGAGAAGGTACAGGGGGCCAAAT
Organism: Hystrix cristata; assembly: GCA_004026905.1. NCBI lineage: Eukaryota > Metazoa > Chordata > Mammalia > Rodentia > Hystricidae > Hystrix > Hystrix cristata. Next base: position 8,745 of record PVJO010021034.1, on the reverse strand, counting down.
GACAGGTACAGTTGGATGGGTAGGCTGGGTAGAGTACCAACAGCACAGCCTGTGGATCTGAAAGCCATGTGAACAAATTTTGGGACTCTTCTTCACTCTCAAAATGAAAAGAGAGTTCTTGAGGGATCTTAAGCAGAGAAGCAAGTTGGTCTTGTGTGCTTTAGAGAAATGCCCCAGGCAGGAAGTAGAAGACACAGAGAGTAAAACTGGAAAGGAGGAACCCTTAGCAGGGTGTTACAATCCTTGTCATCACCCATCCTGTCTCCACTTAAAAACATAAAGTGAAGCTGGGCATGGTGGCACATGCTTGTAATTCTAGCACTCTGCAAGGCTGAGGCAGGAAGAGTACAAGTTTGAGCCCAGTTTAGGCAACTTAGTGAGACTTAATCTCAAAATAAAAAACCCGAAATGAGCTAAAGATGTAGTTCAACGTGAAGGGTTCAATGCTCAGTACCACAAAACAAAACAAAACAAAACGAAATGACAAAAACAAGAAACAAGCAAAAACCTTAAAGTGAAAATGAGGGCTGCAGCATGAGCAAGAAAAAGGGGGGATCTACTGATACAATTTCCTGTTCAATTGATGTTGAGTAGGAAGAGGGAAGTGTTGAGGAGCCCCACTGGTAAGAACTGGGTACTAGCTACCTTGATGGAAGGTTTGAATCTCCTTATTCTCTGATAGACTTAAAGTTCTCAAGTGGTATTATTTTCCTTCTATATAAAAGTGATCCAAGAACATCCTGATGATGCCTGAAAGTCTCCCTTTCCAAGCCCATGTTCGCCGATAAATTGAAAACTCCAGTTTGGGGCCATCCAGTGTATGGTTGTGTCACATTTAGGATATGAATGTTGTGTGTCCAATGCACACATTGGCCTCATCCTCTCTGTAAGTCCAAAATAAAATAAAACTAGTGGAGAAGTAGTGGTTGGTGAAAACTGAGGGGTGATTGTCCACATTCTTCTCTAATCTTGTTTTGCCACCCAAATTTCTCCCATTTACACGTCTCTTATAAACTGGGCCTGTGACCCAAGATCTCATCTTTGATGAGATAGTTTGTCTGCTGCTTGTATGTTTAAACTTAACTCTCCAAACTCAGAGATTAAATACCCCTGGGTAAAAAGCTCCCATTAATCACCTCAGCTATCATGTCACAGAAGGCAATGACAAAATCTTTTGGAGACTCTTTGGCCTTCATCTGCTGTAGTCATTCTTTCCTCCCACTGCCAAATGCACACATTTATCTTCCTATGGCCAGACGGGAATGAATCCCTGGTACCCACAAATTCATCACTGGCTAGCTCATAGACAAGTGCATTCCTTTCATGAGATTTATTTTCACTCCCAATATTTTTGTCCTCTATCTAAACTAAGAGAAGAGCATATTTATTTTACTTAAAAAGTTCTTTAAAAAGTGATAGGGTGGAGAAGAAATGAGAGAGAGACTTTTGAATTTGCAATATTTGACTTGGATTCTCTACTGAAAGACCACATTTCAGAGTCTCAGTTTTTTAATTAGGTTAACTAATAAGGTTTGCCAATTCATAAATTACAGTAATAATAATAATAATAATAAAATAATCCTACTCATCCACCCCATGGGGTATTTGGATCAATTGAAATAAACTTTGGGAAGACAGTTTGTAAATTGAAAAACAATAGATAAATGTTACCTCTCAAAAATATTCAATGTCAAAGTATGAATTTTAGTCTTGAAGGGCAAATGTCTATCCTTTAATGTCTTTTCAAATCTTAGGCATTCATTCTTTTTTTAATAGATTTTTATTAAAATTTGTCCACAATTACAGAAACTTGCAGGCCATTACACAAACTTACAGACCATAATACATTGCTTACAACAACAAGCAATGTAAACAACCACATAGATGCAGTATTAAGTCACAACTACATAAAGTTACGGTAGTACCTAGTGTATGTGTTACTGTTTTAAATTTGGGTTATTAGGTTCTTGTTTTTAGGATATCACTATTCCCCTCCCTCTTTGCCCTCTTCTTGTTCCCTTGGATCCTTTGCCTATTGGTTTAGATCTGACCCTTTGCCTTTTTGTATCCATTGTTTACCATTTTCTATTTGTATTTTGCCTCACTCAAGTGAGGGATACCATACAGTATTCAAACTTGTGAGTCTGGTTTATTTCACTCAACATTATATTTTCCAGGTCCATCCATTTTCCTGCAAATGACTCTAATTTGTCCTTCTTTATAGCTGAATAGTATTCCATTATATGTAGATACCACATTTTGTTTATCCAGTTATCAGTTGATGGGTATACGGACTGCTTCCAGAATTTAGCTGTTACAAATTGTGCTGCTGTAAACATCGGTATGCAGGTATCACTGTAGTATGATGTCTTTAGCTCTTCAGGGAAGATACCTAATTAGGGGAATGGCTGGGTCATATGGGATTTCTACTTTCAGGCTTTTGAGAAATCTCCATACTGATTTCCATAATGGTTGTTCTAGTTTGCATTCCCACCAACAGTGTAGGAGTGTTCCTTTTTCACCACAGCTATGCCAGCATTTGTTATTGTTTGATTTTCTAATGATTGTCATTCTTTCTGGGGTAAGGTGGAATCTTAGTGTTGTTTTAATTTGCATTTCTCTAATAGCTGCAGATGTTGAACATTTGTATTTCTTCCACTGTGAAGTATCTGTTCATTTCTCTGGCCCATTTCTTTAGTGGGTCATTAATTTTAGGTAGTTTAATTTTTTTGAGTTCTTCGTATATTCTCAATATTAGTCCTCTTTCTGAGAAATAGCTGGCAAATATTTTTTTTCCCATTGTGTGGGTTTTCTCTTCACTCTACTAATTGACTGTTTTGCTGTACAGAATCTCTTTAATATAGTCACATTGGTTGATTCTTGTTGCTATTTCCTGTGCAACTGAGGTTAGGAAAAGTCCTTAGAAAGTCCTGTCCTATTCCTATGTCTTCAAGTGTCTTACCTATTTTGTCTTCCAGAAGGTTTAATGTTTCTGTTTTAATGTTTAGGTCTTTGATCCATTTTAATTTTAATTTAGTATATGGTGAGAGATATGGGTCCAGTTTCATCCTTCTACAAATGGATAACCAGTTTTCCCAACGCCTTTTGTTGAATAGGCTATCTTTCCTCCAACATATGCTTTTGGATACTTTGTCAAAGATCATGTATTTGAGTATGTCTGGAGAAGTTTCTGTGTCTTTGATTCTGTTCATTCTTAACTGATTAAGATATTTATGGAAGGCCTATTTTGGTGACAGCATTGTGCTAGAAGCAAGGGCTGGCAGTGGAGGTGACAGAAACTGATGTCAGTTTTAAGACAAAAAGATTCTAACAGAGGTGAGAAAATGGCATCAGCATCTTCTTAGAAAATAAACTTAACTTTATGTGAGATAGTCTACAAAAAATGGTGCGTGGTAATGATCCCAGACTTGGCTGGACAGTAGACTTACCCAGGGAGACTAGAGACAACATGGTTCCTGTTGAATTAGCATATTTGTGAATAGAATGGAATATCTGCATTTTGCTTTTGCTTTTTCTTTGTTAGTACACTCCCTTGGAGAATTCTCAGAAAACACACTGTGTCAACTCCTTGCTGGAACCATATTCATAGATAGCGCAGCTGTGGAAGTATGATGAAAAGAATAGCCAGTGAATGCTGGAGGGGATGGAAAGCCTGGGTGTTGGCATCCTGGAGAAGGTGGGCTGTAAGGAGAACAGAGGGGTGGGAACAATGTGCACTAAAATTCCGTCCTGTCCCTTGACCTGGCTGACCCTTATTGCACCCCATGCTTATTCATCACATCACCACTCATTGTGCCAATTTATAGTTACACGGTCACTGATTTGTATCTCTTCTAGAACACACACTCTGTGGGAGAATTGGGGGTATATGTTTTCTTTCCTTGAAATAGTGTCTGGCACAAAGTTAGCATTCAAAAAATAGTTGTTGAAAAACAGAAGCTGAGAGAACATTCTAGACAAGGGAAATAACCTAAACTCAGATATATTTGAGGTCATGTGAGCAGGCTCTTTGAGGATGCTTCAGTTGTAGAGTAGAGAAGTGATTGGCCTTGAGCTCAGGATTGTCAGGCAGGACATGGTTGTTACGTGGTGTCTACGATGCTGTATGTGAGCTGCTCTGAGCCAGTACTTTCTGCATTCGCATACACCCTCTGTCACCTTTCACTGGGGTTTCAACCTTTGCAGAAGATGGTGTTTATCTTGCTCACCACTGTGCACGCAGTACTAGCCTGTTGCTTCCACAGAGCAGACACCATAAGGAGTCAGTGTCTGAAGAATAAATGCCGAGGATGCCATACCTAGAATGATGGCTGCTGCAGCAGTAGCCTGGAGCTTGGCAAGTGGGAACACGAATGTGGGTGTTCTGAGGTGGGTCAAGGCAGCGTTGAGTTATGAGCCCTGTGGTTCAGTTCCCACTTGTCCCCAGGTTTTGTCTTTCTTGAAATTATCCATTATTTTATGCTTTGATCCACTGGGAATGTGGAAGGATGGGTGTCATAACATGACAAAGGCTGGCAGGAGCCTGCACATGGTCGGCAAACATCTCATGGTGGCTCATTTCAGTTTCTCAAGACTTTCTGTAGGCTTTAAAAGAACTATACAGAAAGACTAACCCTCTGTTCTATATTCAGTGGTAGGGGACAGCTGAGTAAGAATGAATAACTCCAAATTGTATGGATATTCTAATAGAGAATGAAACATGATGGGCGATTTCAAAACACAGACCACTGTGGCATGAATAGAGATGTATTTTTGTTAGATGCGTTGGAGGGAGACGTGCAGCAGACAAAATTACAGAGACCTGGGTTCTTTCAGGTTTGCCCCTGACTTTATTAACAAACTTGGCAAGTTGGGCCACCCCCCGAAATTTAATTTACTCCCTGAAAAGTGACAGAGTTCACGTATGTTCTGAAAACTCTTGAGAGCCAGGGAAGGTATGTGGAGTTTTGAGAGGGGAAATGACATGAGTCGTAATTCATTCTGGCAACAGCGTTAGGTGTGTCTAATGGAGTTCTTTTTTTTTTTTTTTAATATGCAGAGGTAAATAATGTGCTATGATTAAATTACCTTTTTGAAGAGTTTTTTTTGGCTTTTTCCTGGAATTTTTAATTGTAGTTTTCTTTTGCCTATATTTTAATGTTCTTTTTAGTGCTTTAAAACTCTTCAGCCACATGGTCAAACTCACCAAGTGTTCTATCAATCTGTTTTCTTTCTTTTCTTTTCTCTGAAGACCTTCCTTCCTGAATCCTATGCCCTTCTGAGCAAATCTGGACAGTTTATTGTCCAGACCTGCTTCTCGGCTGTCATCCTGATACTTCTCTCCATCTCTCGCCTGCCAGATCTCCTAGTTCCTCGATACTTCTTTTAAAAAAAAATTCTTGATTTATTTTATCACTTTGGTAAAGAATATCATGTGATAGTTCCCAAAAAAGGGATTCAAGGGAAAGTAATTTTTGAGATGTCGTATGTATGAAAATGTATTTTTTCCATACTTATGTGACAGTACATCTGGTTATGACTCTAGACTAGAAACTTCAAAATTAGAGAGACTTTTGGCTTCTGATGTTGCCATGAATAACACAACACTGATACTTAGTCAGTGGTATGCCACTTGTGTTTTTCTCTTTTACCTTTGTAGGTTTTAAAATCTTCTCCTCATCTGCCAAGCCCTGAAGTATAACAGTAATATGTCTTTTTTCCCATTAATTTCCCAAACAATGTAAGGGAACATTCAAAATAAAAACAGTTTTTATTGTGGAAAATTTTCTACTATTATTTATACAATGATTTTCTTTTACCCTGATTTTCTTCTCCTGATTCTGAAATACTATGTGCTGAATCTGCTGGGTTGATCCTCTAGTTGATACCTTTTTTCTATACTTTCCATCACTTGTTCTACTTTTCTGATGTCATCCTCTAGTCTTCTTTCCACTGTTCTATTGAAGTTGTACTTCTGCTATCATGTGATCTATAATGTCATATCACAAATATTCTTTCACAAAATTGTATCCTATTCTTTTTATCTGGATGTTCACTGATATCAGTTATACCCCTCCTCCCTCTTTATAGTTTAAAATTTTTTTTCTTTTTTTCTATTTCTTCTGACTTGAGTTATTTTAAAAATGGTTATTTTGGTCTCTGTTTTCATGTTGAAGACTTCACACAAATGTATTATACCTTTAGCTGCCCATTTATTGATTTGTATTGACTTATTGGAAGGGTTGCTGTACTGAAGATTGCCACAGCCAGTTTGTTTACTGATGTCTTTACAGGTAACTGGAAGTTTTAAGCATCCATGAGACGGGTTTAACAACTAGTGTGTGCATATAATGGTGGATTAATTTGATGAAAGCAGCCTTTCTGTTGGGAATTCTTAAAGGCCTGTGCCTCTAGACCTTCTCAGTGGGCCATTTGGGTTCTCCAAGGAACTAGTCTCTTGCCTGGAAGAACATACTTGCTTAACAGCGTTTCTGGAGCTGGGTTGTATTAGTAAAGCAGGGAATCTGTCTTTTCTCTGGGATTCTAATTGCTTGCCAAAGAGACTTGATTAACCTGCCTTCCTCTCCCCGGACCATTGCAGAAATCAGTACGCCATGCACTTGCCTCTCTAGGATGTGCAGCACAAATGGGTATATCTTTTTGACATCCTTTCCTACAGTACCTTGTTTCAGCTTTCTCATGTCTGTAAACACTTTTTTCTACTTTCCATCTTCCAAAAATTTGTTGACATCTGTCTCTTGTTCTTATCTCTTTTCCATTTGTTGCTGTGTTGTAGGTTTATGTTTTTTGAATTCTTGTACTATTATTTCAGAAAGGTTTAGAGGGAGAGAACAATAATAAACATATGGTTTCAATCTGTAATTTTAAACCAGAAGTCCAGGTGGACATTTTACTAAAGCAATTTAATCCTGTTCTGTCTGAGATATTTTCAATTATATGTTACTTTACAATAATACCAAATATAATGGTAAAATAGAACTGTTTCCTCTGATAACTAAATCTCTTTCTCTCTCCCTTTGTCTTACCCTCCCCCTCCTTCCCTACAGACTTTACATTAAAAGAAAAATTATACATTTGAAATACAGTTCCAGCTAATTCAGTATGAGTCACTGAATTTTGGCTGATCCAAAATATTTTCTGATTCTAGGAGTATACTCCTATTTTGTTAGGCTATGAATTCAAAATTCTCTTTCACCTACACCTGGTTCTTTCAAGATAGGCCAGTTCTGCATTGGTCTGCATAGCGTCACTTCCTTTTGATTTAATCCTGTGGTCCACTATGTAAGACTTCAAAGGCCTGGTGTCCTGTGTAAGTGACTGCATACCAGATGTAAGTTTGAGAACAAAATGGAGAAACATCTCTGCATAATAAAAGGTGCAAAATAAGGAGAAATAAAATACTATTCTATACAACAAGTAGCAGTCTAGAGATACTTTTTACATCCACGCATTTCACTGACTAAAGATGCAAAGTTCAGACACATCACAGCATGCTCATCACTAATAGAAACAGCGATGTTGGATGTGCTTTCCCAACCATTGAGATGGAATTCTGAGCAGCCGTGTGATCTGTCTTGGTGACATTATTGAAGGCAAATGCACTTTGGGGCTGACTTGAGGAGGTCCTGAGATACTTTTCCTGATCTGAACATAAAGTAGTTGTCCCACATGAATCCTATAACATCTAGCACACCCTCCATCACAGCATTCGATACTGTCTCCTTTCTAAAATTTCCTTCTACCAAAACAGCATTCGTTGCTTTTCTCTCATTATAAAATTCATATACGCTCATTATAATGTATATGAAAAAAGTGAAATATCACAAAATAAAATGAAAAGCACTTAAATGATGCACAATTCTGAAATAACTGATTTTCCTACATATAGCCTTTAGTGTATTGAATTCATCTTTTTATTTTGTATTAGGCTGTTTTGATGTAAGATTTTTCCCATTATGAGATATATTTTAAAATGTACATTTGTATTATTTTTGTTTACTAGTGACTTCTGGCTTCAGCTGTGACATGTAAAGAGCTTAGAAGTCATCCCTCTCATCCTCTCCATGAGAATCGCACTGAGCAGACAGAAAAAACAGTTGGATTTCTCAGGCTCCTCTGAGAACTGAGGTTACAAAGAGAACCACTACCCCCAAAGCTGTGGCGAGATAGTGAATATAAATACTCACAATCGAGATCATTTTACATGATCATTTTACATGGTACCGTTAGAGAAAGTAAATGCTAAGAACAGTTAGATGGTAATTTTAACAAATTGACAGAGGTTTAGTGTAGACTAGTTTGAAAGTTCAAACCTTCTGGGACTCAGTAGTGTGGGGGCCTCCGCACCTTCTTAGGTTACCTTTTGTATATATTGCCTATGAACACTTGAAATAAGAAGTAAAATAATTCCACTTATATTACCATCAAATTAATGAACAACTTAGGTATAAGTCTAAAAAATATGCATAATAACTACATGAACAAAGGCATAAAATTCTGATGAAAGAAATCAAAGCAGAGCTAAATATATGGACAGGCATTTCATATTCTTGGCAAGTACAGTTAAGATGCCCATTTCTTCTATGTTTATCCATAGATTCAGTGCAATTCCAGTAAAAATCTCGGCAAGTTATTTTGTATTTACAAACTTTAATGTTGATATGAAAAGGCAAATGATCCAGAACAGCCAGCCAAGTACTGAAGAATAGAGGTGTGACACTCCCT
>PVJO010021033.1:0-21317 GCA_004026905.1 Hystrix cristata | reverse complement strand
ATTGGAATGCTGAATCCAGCTGTTTGTCCCTTACTGCTGGACCTCACCAGTCTGGGCTCCCAGAGCGGTACAGCTGGAGGAAGACTCCAGAAGCCCTAGGACAGGCACTAAACCCAGAGAAAATAGGATTTAGGTGAAGGAGCCGGAGAAGGGCAGTTGTTTGGGAAAGAACGTGAGCCGAGAGGAGGGAGAGCAAGCAGTCATCTGCTTCTTGAAAGTGCCTGCTGTTCTAAGTTAATAGAGGGCTTTGAATTGAAGCCCCAAGGAGCAGTGTGTGCTGGGACCCGGCTGGAGGAGGAGCGCTCTTGGGAAGTGCACTGGGGAAGCCAGCACTTTATTGGGGGTTTAATTCGAGGTGGGTGTATTAGCCTAGATCACAGAACTCTAGAGCGCTATCATTTAGAAGAAAAGCAAGATCTAAATATTACAGTTGAAGGGAAGGTTGTGGGGAGAAATAATTCTAGTTCAATAATAGACCATTTTCCTTGTGTATGAATAAAAAAATCATTACAAAAATAGTGCTTATTATGTGCCTGCATTGTTGTGTTTTATGAAAATTATTTCATTTACTCCTCACAACAATCCATTTTAAGCACTTTCCTAGCAAGCATGAGGTCCTGGGTTCAAGCCCAAACACTGGAGGAAAAGAGGATATCGTTATCATTTTATAGGTTTGGAGGCTGAAGAACCTAGAGGTTCAGGGAATTAGGCCTGGGCCGAGGCCAAGTGGAGTGACAGCGGCCCTGGTCTGGAATCAGGAGGTTCGGGTTCCGATTCCAGCCTTCTCACTCTGGTTGTATGAATTTAGCTTCTCTGAACTGCAGTTTCGTTATCTCTGAAACGTGTCCTGCAGTCCCTGCCTGTTGTTGAAACAGCGAATATGCAGGTGCTTTGCAGACTGCGTTGTGACTACCAATAGAAAGTGTTATTTACACAAAAGATGGGTGTACTTCCAACAGAAACCTCAACCACAAAGAAAAAATGATGGCTTTGGATATTTTTTTTTGGTGCTGGGGATTGAACTCAGGGCCTTATGCTTGCAAGGCAATCACTCTAACCACTGAGCTAAATCCCCAGCCCTGGCTTTGGATTGACTTGAAGAATTTAATGAGTTTGCCACTTACCAAGAGGCAGAGACAAGGTCATTCTTAAAATCATGGCCTTTGGAGTCTGAGAAACTTAGGGTGGAATCCTAGCTCTGCCACTTGTGGACTCTGTGCCTTGATGTGTGATTGAAAATGCAATGAATGTTTAAATTTTTAAAAAATGTATTACAGTAAAAGACACACTATCTTAGTGCCCCTCAAAATACCACCCCCTAGCATGCTTACTCCATCGCTTTTGCCACTTTCTGAAGCAGCTCTGGAAGTCCTCTTTTGTGAGTGTCTTCAATTGTGCTGTCATGGCTGCCTTGATGTCCTGAATTGATTAACAATGTTTACCTTTCATGGTCATTTTGCCTTCGGAGGACAGCCAGAAGTCGTATGGTGCCAGATCCAGTGACTAAGGTAGATGACGCTGTAATGTTTTTACAAGCCTCCCTATTGCATTTGGCAGCTGCATTCACCATATTTTTGATCACACCTCATAAAGACACTCACAAAAGAGTATTTCCAGAACTGCTTCAGGAAATGGCAAGAACGATGGGATAAGTGTGTTTGAAGTGAGGCTGTATTTTGAGGAAATTTAATAGCAATATGTCTTTTACTGTAATACATTTTTTAAAAAAATCTAAACAATGTATTTTCTGATCCCACCTCATATTTCTGAAATTACATTATCTTCGTAATCCTCATTCTGCTCATATACAAAATGGGCCTAACAATCCACTCCTCAGTGAGTTGTGATTCGCTAAATACTGTGCCTGCAAGTAGCGAGTGCTCAGTGGGATGCAGACGGAGCTCTTGGGTTTTTTTTTTCCTGATTCTTCTTCCTCCCTCTTTCTTCAGTTGACTTAGTTGCCCCCAAGACAGCCCCTGTGGAGGCCAGCATGTGTGGGGGACTGGTGGAGAGGTACGTGGCTGCGATGGTGCTGAGCGCAGCTGGAGACGCCTTGGGGTTCTTCAACGGCAAGTGGGAGTTCCTGAGGGATGGGGAGAAGATACACCAGCAGTTGGCCGAGCTGGGTGGCTTGGACGCCATAGATGCGGAGCGGTGGAGGGTCAGCGATGACACGGTGATGCACCTGGCCACAGCAGAGGCCCTCGTGCAGGCCGGGAAAGCCCCCAGCTTGGCGCGACTGTACTCACTTCTTGCTAAGCATTACCAAGACTGCATGGAAGACATGTCTGGCCGGGCACCAGGTGAGCACCATCAGCAGGGGCCCAAGGAAATCATTAGAAATGTTGACAGAAATTTAAATGTCAGGGAAACACTGGTGTTTGTTGTGATAAAAATGGAAGCAACCTAAATGTTCATCACTTAATTATGGCGACACACTGGAAACCATATAAAATTATACAGATCACTAGTTACTGATGTGTGTGGTATGCAGTAAGTGAAAAAGCAGGTAGATTTCAAAGCAGTATGTATGTTATAAACCCACCGTCACTTGAAATATCTTTTAGTATATGTTCTGCCGAAGAGAGCACATCGCTTGAAATATGTGTTCCTCTGTGCTGGGAAAGGTCTACAAGAATATACACAAAGATGTTGATAATTATATGTAGCTGATAGGAGTATTTATAGTTTCTTATTTTCTTTTTGTTTGTATTTTCTAGTGTGTAATGAACAAGTATAAAAAACCGTTTTTTAAAAAAGGAAAATGGAAAAAGCTGGGCATGATGGCACATGTGTATAATCTCAGTGCTCTGGGAGGCTGAGGCAGGAAGATCACAAGTCAAACCCAGCTTGGGCAACTTAGCAACTTAGTGAGAGCCTGTCTCAAAATAAAAATTAAAAAAAGGATCGTAGATGTATCTTGCTGCAAAAGCCCTGGATTCAATCTCCAGGACCAGAAAGGAAGAATGGAATGGAAGGAAGGAAGGAGGGAGGGAGGGAAGAAAAAAATGGAGGAGGGTGGGAAGAAGGGAGGGAGGGGGAAGGAGAGAGTCCTGTGGAGATTCCTCTTCTCATCCTGGGTCTGCTTACAAGTGGTTCTTGCCCACTTGGGGAATTTGTTACTGTACCTCGGGCCACCATGTGATTCTGGTCATCTTTCCCTGCCTATTAACCGACCTCTTCACCCAAATTAGTGTGTTACTATAACAACATGTCATAGATGGGTGGCTTAACCAACTGGCATTTATTTTCTCACAGTTCTGGTTGCTAAAAGCCTACGTCACCATATTAGCAGGTTTGGTTTCTTCTAAATCCTGTCTTCCTGGCTTGCAGGTGGCCACCTTCTAGCGCTGTCCTCATATCGTTTTGCTTATGTGTGCATGCGTGTATGATGGCTTTCTGTCCCTGCCCCTCACATCACAGGGATACTAGGGAGATTGGATGGGGCCTTCCCCAGATGGCCTTAGTTTAGCTTCCTCACCTCCGGAGAGGCTGTCTGCTAATTGAGGTATGGGGTGTTAGGGCTTCAACAGGAGTTCAGGAGGGTACAGTTCAGCCCAGGACACCTCCTGATGAAAAGTGTCCCTTACCCCATACCCAGAGCTCTCTCATAACCCCAAGGAATCCAATTTCTGTCCATCCTTTCTCAATATCTGATTATCTCCTCAGTTTGGCCATAGAAAGTTCTCTCTACCTGTGCCTTCTATGAACTTTGTTATGAACAAACCAGCTCAGTAAGGGAACAGTAATACCCAGGGCACACAGTGCCATTGCAGCCACACGTGTGTTCCCAGCTCCCCAGCACAAGGGCTCAGTGCAACTCACATGGGAACAGCCAAGGTCTCGCCTGGCCCAGGGCTTCGCTCTAGAATGTGGCCTCTTTCTGATAGCTGGGAACTCCAACCACCAGCTTCTTTTTGGACCCTTTAAGGGGTCGGGTTTGGGCTTTGGAGTCTGACTTGTTTTTACTAGGCCACTAACTAGCTGCTTATGTAATTTTGAGCAAGTTCTTCAACCCCGAGCCTTATCTTACTCATTTAAAAAAGGATAATAGATTACATTTACCTGTGTGAGGTGTTGTGCTGTCTCTGTAAAAAGTGGTAACGATTCCATGTCTCTCTCTTCTCTATTTTATATGGATGTCATCGTGCTATGGATGATATGTAACGGAAGGCATTTTGTTGGATCGGGGTTTGGAGTTTACAGGCATTATAATCATATTTGCTTGGTTTTCCTTTTCTATCAGAGAAATTTGGAGACAGAATTTAGTTCTTTCTTCCAGCTGGGGCTTCTGCTTAAGTGATACTGACCCCCATTCCCACCCCTGCCCTACCTGGCTCTCCCCCAGGTGAGGCCTCAGTGCACAACAGCATGAGGCTGGAGCCGGACAAGGCCGATGGCTGGAGGATTCCCTTTAACAACCACGAAGGCGGCTGCGGGGCCGCTATGCGGGCCATGTGCATTGGTCTCAGGTTTCCTCACCTCGGCCAGCTGGACACACTGATCCAAGTGAGCATCGAGAGCGGCCGGATGACCCACCACCACCCCACGGGCTACCTGGGGGCCCTTGTGTCCGCTCTTTTTACAGCCTATGCTGTGAATGGCAGACCACCCCGGGAATGGGGAAAAGGGCTCATGGAGGTGTTGCCGGAAGCTAAAAAGTACATCGTCCAATCAGGCTACTTTGTGGAAGAGAATCTTCAACACTGGTGAGTGTGCAGGTTGCTACAGATTTCGAGTTCCCCTCCAGCCATGGAGCCTGTGAGTGGCAGAGCTGTAGTGCCGCCCTGCGAGCAGGGATACTGATTTGTGCTCTGATTTCGATAATTTTGTGACCCTTTTATGCTATGTTCCAAGGTGAACTTTCTCAGTTCCTCCTTCCCTAGAACTTGTTTTTCCAGTAGTGTCCTGACACACAAATACTATTTTGAAATCCTTGCTTAGAATGCCATAGGGATAGATTCTTCCACTAGCTAACTAATAAGTGGCAAAGCCATGTCTTCCCTGTTTGGTACATTCATTTTGCGTCTCTTGCTTAGAATAAAAAGGTCTGGAGCTGTCTGGTGAAGTCACTGTTGGCTGTGAGGCACTAAACTTCCCCCTAGAAAGATAACACTTGACATTACTCTCAACTTAGGAAAAATAAACCTTTATTTCCTACCCTTTGGCTTGATATGTATTTTCTTAATTTACCAACCGGGTCACTGTTTGTGTAGATGCTTAGCAAATATTTCTTAAATGAATGGAATTTAGATCTAATTTTAATTTGTGTGTGTATCATTTATGATACTAGTATAAGATATTGAAGTCACCTTGGAATTTTTTCTTTTCCTACATCCACCTGGTACTTTTCCTTATTGCTTTCGACTTTAGTTTTTCAATTGACTGTATGTTTTTCTTTCCTGTAGGTCCTACTTCCAAAATCAGTGGGAAAAGTACCTGAAACTTAGAGGGATTTTGGATGGGCAGTCAGCCCCTGTCTTCCCCCAGCCCTTCGATGTGAAGGAACGGGATCGGTTCTACACCTCCCTCAGCTACTCCGGCTGGGGCGGCAGCAGTGGACACGACGCCCCCATGATCGCCTACGATGCTGTCCTCGCTGCAGGGGACTCATGGAAGGAGCTTGCCCACCGCGCCTTTTTCCATGGCGGAGACAGCGACTCCACAGCGGTTATTGCTGCCTGCTGGTGGGGCGTTATGCATGGCTTTAAAGGGGTGAGTCCTTCCAACTACGAGAAACTAGAATACAGACAGCGGCTGGAAAAGGCCGCGAGGGCTTTATATTCTCTGGGATCAAACAAAGACACTGTAGTCAGCCTGTAGGGCAATGAAAGTTTCATTTCTCATGGTTTCTTCTTTACATAATCCCTTTTCTGCTCCGTTTCTTCTCATTTTTTTTTTCTAAAGTCAAGAATCTTAACCATGTATTGAGGGAGTTTTGAGATAAAAAGTCCCTCAGGCACCTTGAGCTCGGTGTTTCCATGCTCATCCTGTTCTCCATGATTTGATCCCTCTTCTTGTAATGAAGAGTCTTTTCTCATTGTTGATGGGGCCAGTGTCTCCCAAGCTAGAAATCTCGTGGCCTCATCTTTGGTAGTTCTGGAAGGTTTCTTTTTTCTGATTTACTTCAGTTGGGTCCTCCACCCCCACCCCAGGTGGACTCTGAGACAAGGATTTGAGTGCAAAGACTTGATCTGGGAGGCCATCCCAGGGAGCACCAGAAGGAGAATGGGGAAGTGAGACCTCGAGGAAGGGAGCCGTACAGGGTGTGTGAGTGAACAGGTCTCCCCTGGAGCAGCTGGGCTGCAGTCCCTCTGGGTCCTCTGCCTATGGCAGCCCCCAGAGCTGTCCCACCTAACGCCAAGTGACCCGAGGTATTAACCCACCAACTTCCGTCTTACATGGCTGAAGGCCATTCCTAAGGGTACTAGTGCCCTGGTACTTCTTGGCTTGCTTTTTGCAACAACCGAACACGAATGTCTTCAGGTAAAGACTCAGAGATGCTTGCAGCGGCAAGCTGTAAGGTGCTGGGCACGGTGAGGGATACACATAGCATCCTCTAGGCTACTCTACCTCTTCACATACTTTAACTCTAGCGCCTCTTTCCCTTTGTTGCACTGAATATTTTTCACCTGGATTTCTATAATCTAATCTATGCAAACCTAGGCGTGTACTGTTCCCAGCTGCTCTCAGGACTTTCCTTGTCACAGCCCCTAACATGTTACCAGATTGGTTGTTGTCTGTTTGCTTGTCTTATTCTGCAGGCAGAACCAGCAGGGTGCCTGGGCACACAGTGGACTCTTAATCACTATGTACTAAATGAGTGTTGCTAACCAAACTCCCGTCTGGTGCCTCCCTCAGAGTTGTCTTTACAAATAACAAATTGTCATGTTCCAAAGAGCACACTGGCCCCTTTCTTCATTTCTTTATGTTCCTCTCTCTCCTTTCCCACCTGGTAAATTCTTACTTATCCTTCAAGACTCAGTTTGGACAAAGCCTGCTCTGATTGTCCAGGCTCGTGGCCGCCTCCTCCTCAGGGATCCACAGCCTTCTGTCCCAGCCCTGTTGCCACACCGATCCTGTCACATGGTGGTCATGTGTCTTCTGGGTCTGTTCTCAGGGGTGCACTGCCTGGCAGACATTCGATTCGGAAATGAGACTCCATCTTCACCTTCTTGTGTTCGTCCTCCACCTGCCAGGCCCGCCTTCATTTGGTTTCTTGTTGGAGTGGGGATAAAGACAAGCACTCCTGCCTCCCCTTTCAGTACTGTCACAGAGCTGGCACTCCCATGGTTCTTCAGGGCCCCGGTTTTCAGCTGGGGCAAGCGGAGGTCTGATAACAGCGCTCCAGTGACCCCCTGGTCAATCCTCAGGGACTGTTTTCCCAGGTCTTTGGAAGATTTAGTACAGGACGTGGAGGAAGTTGGGTGGAGGCGCTCTTAGCATCTGTTTCTGGTGTAGGGCTTTAATCACAATGGGAGGCACAGGAAAAGACTCTTCAGATTCTATTGTATTTGCTTGCTGATTCTCACTCTTCACTTCAGACACATTTTTAGAAGTTTGGACCTTCAGACCCCCTTTGCTCAAACCTTAAAGCCTCTCCAGGGAGGACATGTAAGGAAGGTTAATGAGGGGTAGATATGATAAAATTGTATGCATTTTACCCCACCCAAATGCAAAACTAGGAGGGAGGACAGGGCAAGGTGGTACTGGGGGGCGAAAAATGATCAAAGTATGTTATGTACATGTATGAAACTGCCAAACCCCATTAACCTGTATAACCAATATATACTAATAAAAAAAGTAGAAAAAATCCTCATTCCAAAACTTCACTCTCACATGATAATCTCGCATCCCAGTTATTAAAGAAAATAGAAGCAATTGAAGCGAACAATTGCTTCCCGCACTATCATCATTTCTGCCCAAGTGCTAGAGGGTGTGTGTGTGTGTGTGTGTGTGTGTGTGTGTGAGAGAGAGAGAGAGAGACAGAGGATGAGAATGAACAGTGAAAGATAATAAACATTTATATGAATAATGTCAGGTACATCAATAAAAGTTACATCATAAGTAGTACACGTCGAGGTGATCACTTTAACTTGTGTACTGAGAATAGGGTGTATGTAGCATTATAGGGACTGATGCTACTTCTTTTGGGTCTGCTGTGTGATAGTGCTTCAGCATTTGCTTTCTTTGTTACCTAAGATTGTTAGATATTGTCGAGAAATCTTGGCAGTTGTTTCTTGTTTTTGTTTGTTTGTTTTTGTTTCTGTTTTTTGGTACTAAGGATTAAACTCGGGACCTTCACACTGAGCTGCATCCCCAGCCCTTTTTCATTTTTTATTTTGAGACAGGGTTCTTCATGCCTCAGCCTCCCAGAGAACTGGGATTACAGGCATGTGCCATTATGCCCTACTAATAATTTTAAATCTGCAAAATTAGCCTTAAAATCAGCTGCCCATCTCCAAGCTCCTCCAACTATATTCTCTGTTCCTCTTAGGAAGAAGTAAACTTGCATCTTTGTTGTTGTTTTGTTTTTTTTTAACAGCCACAGAAGTTATTAGGATGTGGAAGGGGACAGAATGGAGGCACTGATTCCACAATCCAACCAGCTTACTAGACTGGCTCTTCTGGGAATGGCTGCCTGGGGTCTGGCTAAGAATCCAGGGCCATTCAAACAGGGCTGAGGAACAGCCTTGCCGTCATTTTTTTTCACCTTTGGTGTTTGAGGCTTGGGAAGAAGGAAGCACCTAGGAAGCAGGTGAGCCTCTTCCATTCAGGGAAGGAAAGATGAGGAAGAGAGTGTTGGGTGTATGTCAGGCAGAAAGACAAAGAAATTGGGCTCTGAGAGGTTCTATCTGTCCCAAGTCACACAGCTACGTCGCATGAGGTACAGCTGGACTTTAAACCAGACTGGGTTTGTCTCCATAGGCAATACAAAGAAATCAAACTGACGTGTTTTTTCTTACTCTGCTGCTTAGTCAATGGTTCTGATGGCAAGCCAGAAGTGGGGTTTTTCCCCCATACACAAGCTAGTCTGTAGCAGATCCCAGCTGATTGTCGTCTAATTTAGTTCTGACACTTTGTAGAGTTAGCATAAGGTCTCACGTGTTGAAGGCTTGGACCCAAAAGACTACCCCACTCCAGAAGCTAATCACCAGTCCTAGGTGGTGATCTGACCAAGTGACTATAAGTCAGAATTCCCACAACTCCCTCCTCAAGTACAATCAGTTTGCTAGACTGGCTCATAGAACTCAGGGAAATCGGTTTACCAGTTTATCATAAAGGACATTACAGAGGTCATCTACAAACAGCCAGATGACTGTGAGGCACCGGCAAGGCATGTGGGGAGGGGCCTGGAACCCACATGCCCTGCCTGGGCAGGCCACACCCTTCGGGACAGCCACACATTCAGCAATATGGACTCTCTTCAAAGCTAATGCTAATGTCATAGGTAGCTAAGTCAGAGAGAACTTGATATACAGCCAGAGAGGGATTAGGTTCAAAGAAGTCAGTGAAAAAGACATAGAAATTGTGGCTGGAGGGGCTGGGGATTTATTTAGCTCAGTGGTTAGAGTGTTTGCCTTGCAAGCACAAAGTCCTGAGTTCAATCCCCCCACAGCAAAAAAAGAAAAAGGAAAAAAAAAGAGTGGCTGGAGGCACATCTGGAGGAGGAAAGGCCTCCAGATAAAGTCACAATGGCCAGACCTACACACTTCCCTAAGGGATGAGCAGAATTTGAGATTATACTGTAATTAATACCACCCAGTCCATTAAGTCCAGATACACATCAGACACCCAAGTGGGTGACCAGAGTACCCAGACTCATCCCTTCTCAAAAATGCCTTTGTTCTTTCCACGTACTCTGCTTCCTTATTGGATCAATATTAGCTAAGCAGCTATACTTGATTATAGTTTGACCCATGCTGTACCCACATTGTGATATTGCTGTATAAATTACCCCGACAAAGGGCCTCCCTGGCACCCCACTCAGGCCCCCTCCTCTCTCTCAGGAGCTATTCCTGTTCCCCAATAAGCCTTTTTCATATATATGGGTTTTTTTTTTTTTTGGTGCTGGGGATCGAACTCATGGCCTTGTGCTTGCGAGGTAGTCACTGTACCCACTGAGCTAAATCCCCAGCCCCTCCAATAAGCCTTTTTTACTCTTAACCTCCTTTGTCCTTTGGAATTCATTCTTTGGGCTATTGTGGCTTTCCCCATGATATCCCACCCTGAGTCCTCCAGGGCATACTTTTATTTTGCATTTTCCTCTTTTACTTGGCCTAATCTTCCTATACAAAGCCAGTTTTTCCCTCACTCTTCACTTTTACTTTTTCAAATAAACTTTGTCACTGCTTTTTTGCTCATTTCATTCACTTCTTTGCTCAAGACGAGAAGGACTTGGAATCCAACTCCAGAAGTAGAGGTGAGCAACCCAAAGCTCAGTAATGTTTATTTGGCAAGTCAGTTTCTAGAAGGAGCTATCCGAAAGCATTTTGGCTTAGCCAGTAGTAAAGCTCAGGCACTGGAAACCAAATTAAGGCCCAGGTTGGGCCCAATTTTTTGTTTCTCTCTGTGAAGCTGTTCTTTCTTCTCTCCTTCTCTCTCACTCTTTCCCCTAAGCCAGGAATCAGAGGACTCTGCTCGAGGTGGCAGGAGTGGCTTCCTGGCCCAGTTGGGGATGGGAGAAGGGAATGTAAACTTTTGTTTTTCTTTCCAGCTGCTTGCACTCATTCCGTGGGCCCTTGTTGTTCACATGTTTGTCGTACTTTGCTACTGTTTTTGCAAAGTAACCTAGTCTCTGCTTACTCCAGTTTTGTAAATGGCTTTTTTTCCTGGTTTGTGTTTTGGTGATGCTAAGATTAGGGGAGATCCACCCTGGGCACAGATGGCACAAATAAATAGGTTAGATGTGGGCTAGATGTGGGTTTAGGTGCAGCTAGATGTGGGCTTACATCAACCACCGCCATCTTTTTTTTTTTTTTTTATTAACTGGTCTTATGAGCTAAGCCTCTGATTTTGAAGAACAAGAGGGAAGAACCTGTTTTCTCTTTGAATTCTTTTTACTGGTTCTTCCTCATACAGAAGAGAAAAATTTGTCTATTTTAAAAGGAAATGCCTGTGGCTGGGGATTTAGCTCAAGTGGTAGAGTGCTTGCCTAGCAAGTGCAAGGTCCTGAGTTTGATCCTTAGCACCTCCTCACAAGAAAAAAAAAAAAAAAAAAAAAAAAAAAAGGAAATGCCTGAGGCTTTTGCCTGGGCAGGGCAACAACTGGGAGGGACTGTTTAAACCACCTTTACAATTTGCTTCCTCGCTGTCTCAAATCCCACCTGGGACTATAGCTTCCTGGGTGGATTTGTTCCTAGTTTAAATCCAGATATTTAAAACCCTATGCCTGATGACCTGAGCAAAACAAATAGACAGTGTTTAAAATTTAACTGAAGAAACTGTGAGTATACAAAAGCAGAGCCATCCCTCCTCTTAGTTTTTTTTTTTTTTGTTTTTTGTTTTTTGTTTTTTGCTATCAAAGTAAATGCAAGAGACACTTGTCCCAATTGGCTCCATTCTGGTTAAGTAGAATCTCAAGGGACTCAGAATACCAGGCGAGCTATCAAGGAGCTTAGAATACAAATAGAGTCATCAAGGGAGTTGAAATGCCAGGTGGACCATCAAGGGGTTCGACTAAGTGGCTAAGGGAACTTAGCTTGTGGACATTCCACTCTTACTTCACAGGCATTGAAAGACTAGGTAAGGCCAACAAATGGCTTCACCCCCTTCTCCCTAATGAGTTAGTGGGTCCAAATATGGAGACTAAAGTCTCTAGGAGGCATTTTTCTCTGTTTAATGATGCTGGTTTCACTTGGATAGAGACGCCTGTCTAGTCTGTGTTAGGGTCTCACTATCTCAAGGAGTCAAGACCTAGTTGTCTCCCTCTCTCTATAAAGCCCAAGCTGAGCCAATGGGAAACCTCTTGGACTTTGCCGTGATGTGGATTTCAATGACTTTGCTACTAGTCTGTGTTCTTGATGAGTGGGAAAGGTTTGATCTTGACAATCTAAACAGGAACAACTTATTTACTTTTGCACTACAATTAGGGTTCAGTGTGAACTGGGAAGTGGTGATGGTGCTTTAAATTATGAGACTTCTCCAATTATAGTGTTTCTGCTTAAAACATACAAGGCAGGGGCTGGGGATTTAGCTCAGTGGTTACAGTGCTTGCCTGGCAAGCACAAGGTCCCGAGTTCGATCCCCGGCACCAAAAAAAACCCCCAAAAAACAAAAAAAACCATACAAGGCAGAATGAAATGTCTTATGTTCAGGCTTTTGTGACTCTCTATCAAAGGGAAGGCTCAGGAGCTGTGGTATTTAGAGTTGCCCCCAAGGAGAAAAATAATATTCTGGATGGCCCCATTCTGAGACCCCTGGGTGTCTCTTGGAGGATGTGGGTCTCTCTGACCTGTCTGATGGGACTGGAAGTGCTTCTTGACCTCCTCCTTATAGTCCCCAGGTCAATAAATCAGATCTACTCCCTCCAAGTGACTCAGAAATTCCAATAGAGTCTGCTGCCCCAGGGGAACTCATTGTTCCTCAGCCCCCTCATCATTACCCTCAGGCAGCCTTAAGTCCCACTGGGTACACACAGACAGCTTTGAGACCCAGATATCTTTCACAAGCTACAAAAACTTCAGATGGGGGCACAGACACCTATGGTCCAATTGCTGGACATGACCTTTTCTGCTGTAAAGAATCGGACCCAGAGAAGGATAAGTGAGAAAGGCTGAGATCATAGCTGTCACAATGGCCAATGCTTTGAACTCACCCAGGTCATCCAGGGAAAAACCCAGGGACGAGTGGGGGAAAGATTCCTGTTTCAAGTGTAAGAGGACCTGGTACGAGATGGCTCCAAGCCACCACCTGGGCCCTGTGTCAAATATGAGACAGCTAATGTGCCTGACCTGTGGCATTGGAGGTTCGACTGTCCCTTCCAGAGAGGGGATAGACCAGCCAAAACTCTCGTTTACCGAAGAGGCCCAGGGAAATGTGCAGTGCCCCTATCCATAGACACCACCACTTCTTTTCCTCCAAAGAACCCTGGGTAATCTTAGACATCTGGGAGACCCAATTCGATTACTTCATTCTGTTTTGACTTCTCTGGAAACACTTCTCTGGATCTATAGCCATAATTGGGGTTGAGGGGACCCCTAATCAGAGATTCTTTGTAGCTATACTAACAGAAGAAGCTATGAAGTTGACTTTGGGACAGAAACTATAAATCCTGACTCCTCATCAAGTCAGAGCTATTCTGGAGACAAAAAGTTACTTGTGGTCAACAGATGAATGGCTATAAAGTCCTACATGGGAAGTGTTTCTCAATCTTCTGGAAATGTGGAGAGACCCAACCAGACCCTAAAGAGAGCTCTGGCAAAACTTGCCAAGAGATGTTAGAGTCCTTTCTCTGACTGCTGCCAATAGCACTCAGGAGGGTTTGTAACATGGCCAAAGTGGGCTAAGTTTGAGCCCACTTGAGATGATATACAGGAGGCCATTTTTATTCTCTGACATGCTAGTAGACCCAGAGACCATGAGGCTCTTACAGTATCTCATTAATCTCCCAAGTACCACAGACTATCCACATGTATGAGAACAGAGTCCTGCCAGCTCCTGGCCCAGGGGGACCATCTACTCTCTGTCCCAAAGACCAAGTGCTCATTAAAACTTGGAGAGCGGGAACACCTGCTAATCAGTTAAAACCAAAATGGAAGGGCGGTTTCCAGTAATCCTTGCCACACCCACTGCAGTAAAGGTGGCAGAGATAAAACATTGGATTCATCTTTCTAGAATAAAGCCAATCCCACCGGAACTGTCTGAAGAAGATCACCCAAAAGGAGAAAGCTACTCCTGAGAGCCTCTGGAAGTCCTGAACTCTCTCTTCCAAAAGCAAGATTCCAGGGCCACTACAGGAAGCATGGAAATCTGACCTACTCCTCATATGTGGGCTCAATGGTCAATAACACTTTTCTCATTGTCTTCTGACAGGTTTTTCTTTCTTCAACACAGCCAGTGAGCCACAGCACCCCAAGGTATTTGGACAGCATATAATCCCCAGTAGGTAAGGTCTATAGCCCCTTTCAGCTTGAGGAAGATATAGAAGACAGAGACCTCCACTCCCTCAGTACCCCATAAAGAATTACAGTGATTTGTGTCTCTTAAGGGGAATGAAATGGGAGATTAGGGCATGGCAAAACTGCCCGGGGAAGTAGTCATGACCTTCAATTACAAGATCCCTGAGCACGTGTGTAGAACAGTTCCCAAAGCTCTGCACGGGGGCTTCTCTCAAGAAGTTAAGCAGGTTTTCAGTAGACCTGACATCAGCCTGTGATGTGGGATCTCAGCACCACCTCTCAGGATCTGTATGTAGACTTTCTCTTGGGTTTCCTCAAGATTTGGACTGTACACAAGGACACAGATGCCAAGAAGCGCTTGTTATCATGGCTTTGCTCTTGATAGTCTGTCCTGCATCCTCCAGAGTATAATTTTATTTTGCTTTTTCCTCTTTTACTCGACCCAATCTCAATCTGCAGAGCCAGTTTCTCCTTCACTCTTCACTTTTCCTTTTTCAAGTAAAGTTTGCCACTGCTTTAAAAAATCATTCTTAGATATCAGGAGATATAAACTTGACACATCTGACATCTAACAGGTTGAGAGTTATATTTCTCCTATATCACTTTTAGGGTTTTGTGGAGGCTTCATTATGTAGGCATGATTCGTTATTACATCACTGACCACTAGCGATCAACTCAGCCTTTTTAGCTCCTCTCTCCTGTGTGGGTGGGAAGGGTGAAAATTCCAACCCTCCAATCGCGTAATCACTGGTTCCCCTGGCAACGGGTCTCTATTCTGATGCTATCCAGGAGCCCAGCAAGAGTCACCTCCTGAGAACCAAAGATGCAGGAAATTACAAAGGCAACAGGAGCGGTGTGTCAGGAACCAGAATCAAAGACTGAAAATTAGAACAAATGATTCTCCTAGCAATTTTATCTACCAGGGTTTTAGGAGCTCTGTGCCAGGGACTGGGGACAGAGACCAAATTGTCTGTCTGTCTGTCTGTCTGTCTGTCTGTCTATCTATCTATCTATCTATCTATCTATCTATCTATCTATCTATCATTTATTTTCCTTCCTTCCTTCTTTCCTTTCTTCCTGCCTTCCTTCCTCTTTTCCCTCCTTGCTTCCTCCCCACCTCCCCAGGTACTGGGGATTGAATCCAGGTGCTTTGCACTGAGCTACACCTCCAGTCCTTTTTTATTTTACTTTTTTTTTTTTTTTTCAGTCTTGAGACAAGGTCTTACCAAGTTGCTAAATTTCCAGGCTGGGTTGAAACTTGCCATCTTCCTGCCTCAGCCTCTCAGAGTGTGGAGATTACAGGCATCTACTACCACCCCTGGCTTCTTATTATTATGTCACAATATTACAATCTCCAAAGTCTTTTTTCTTCACATACTGAATTATCACAGTGTAATTGTTAACTATAAGTACCAGAAAATTATTCCTTAGAGTCAAAATGAAACCCAGGATTAAGATGGTGATGGAAGTAGCATACTCTGTTTTTGACATTCCCACAAGCAAAGCATGAGGTCAGAGGAAAGTGTGTGGGTTCAAGACCCATGCTTACCACAGGGTAGGGAGAAGGCAGAGCTGAGCCCTGGTAAGGCTGAGAAAGGGGCAGGGTGTCTTCAGTGCTATCCCTCCTTAGAGGACCTCCTCTTCCTCAGCCCTCCTGCTGCCCTTTGGCCAGCTAGAAGCCCCTGCCCAATGTTTGGTCCATCATGCACACTTCTCTCGCCACACTGAAATTGGTTACACCTGCCCTAGCTTGTCAAACCTCTGACTTCTGTTTTTGTGGCCTCGATGTCATGGTAACGTCTCAGGGACTCTGGGTTTGTATCTCATGGATTTCAGCCCTACAATCCAAAGAACATGAGATTTAAACCTTGCTTTGCCACATGCACAAGCTTTC
The DNA here is from genome assembly GCA_004026905.1 of Hystrix cristata. Lineage (NCBI taxonomy): Eukaryota > Metazoa > Chordata > Mammalia > Rodentia > Hystricidae > Hystrix > Hystrix cristata. The sequence goes on along the minus strand of PVJO010021033.1, from coordinate 5,303 downwards.
TAACCTGCCTCTGTTTTTGCATGTATAAAATGGGGCTAATAATAGCATCTACATTATGGGATTGTTGCATGCTTTACATGGACTAGGATCTGGCACATGGTATACACTCAAACAAAAATATGAACACACTATCTACATATTACTGATTTTAAAAAAGTACCTGGTGTCTTCTTTCAGCTATCCTACCATGAAATGGGAGCCCAGAAAAACCCTGGACACATCACTTCTAGCCAGTTTCTTCTATCGTTTGGGAAATTTTGACACAACACAAGGGGTCTGCAGGGTTGCCTTCCCCTTCAGCCTTCTCATGGTTCTGCCTTGTGACACTACACACTCAGTGATCAGCCTGCAAGGCTCACGAATCATTTTACTTTGAAGTTACAAGATCTCAGGGAACGAATGTTCAACCATGGAATTTTAGCATCAAACTGTTATTCAAAACAATTTTCAATCTCGCTCAACACTTAGAGACTTAGTCACCTGGGGGCACAAAAATTCTCCTTTAGGGTAAAATGTAAAGCAGGTTTCTACCCATTCTTTCTGGGAAAGCAGACGGCAATATAGCTGTTTTGAAATGAAAGCTGGAATGGTGGTTTAGTTCAGTGATAGAGCGGTTGCCTAGCATGCACGAGGCCCTGGATTTGATTCCCAGCACAGAGACAGAGATAGAGAAACAGAGAAGAATTTAGACTGTCTTACATGTGAGACAGCTTCACCGCATACTGGTTACCGACTTGTCTGAGTCTTGTGAGACAGAAGCTCCAACACACATGTTATAGGAAGTGGGCTGAGTGCTTACAGACAGGCAGCTGGGATGACAGAAACACTGCAAGCCAGTTCCCCAAAGCCCTTTGCAGGCAGAGGAAGTCATCTACATACACCCCATCGGCCCCACAGTGAAGGGGGCCCAGAAAGCAGGCAGGCAGGCAGGCTGGGTTTTATACCTGAGAGTCACACAATTCACTAAGACCTTAAAGGGCATCCCGTTTCTGGGAAAGGGGGGAACTAGACTAGGACCCAGGTTGCCCCAGCCAGTTCTGCAATTATTCTTGAGAACGTCAAGGAAGGGAGAGAACTGGATCAGTGCCAGGCTGCGGACCATCCTGTTCTATGCTTGTATACTGTGATACATTCTGAGGCGTGTGCATGAGCGTGCGTGTGCATGAGCGTGCGTGTGCATGTTCACACTTAATACAATAGGACGTCAAGAGTGGGCACTCCAAAGTCATGCTCTTCACCTCACATTGGAGAAGAACCTGACAAAAAACTGGGCCTCCTGAAAATCACAGGATAGGGGCTCAAGACATTTTGGGTTGAGCACTACAACTTCATAACCATTCTAGCTAAAGTTGGCAATCTTAAAAAAAAAATGAGGTCTAAAATATTTTGTTCAGTGTGGAAAGTAAGGTTCAAAAGGGTTTGTGTAGTAGGCAAAAAGAATGTGTGAAAATAAAAAAATGAGATAGAATATCTCCAAAAAGATAAGCAAGAAAATTGTGACAATGATCGCCTTCTACAAGATCTAGGAAACTGGTGGGGTGGTATATGTAGAGATTTATTTTTTACCATATGTTTTTGTACTTTGTGATTTTTAAAAAGGAGGCACATGTAGAACTCACACTTTAAAAAATCAACGTGGCCATTTTGTAGTCACAAGTTGGTGGGGTCTAGAATTACTTCCTCAGATTGATTGTATTTCCCCACCCAACTCTACCGAAGGCAGTATTTCACCATTTACTCCCCCAGCCCACATCGCTGCCACACACAAAATAAATAAAGGCACGTTCACTTTGTGCCGATACTGATCCCAGCTGATGATTGAACAGGGTGTGGCTGCCAATGCGGGACTCACCTCCAAGAACCAGGACCATTTAACGGGAGACTTTGGCCAGAGGACTCCTCACTGGTCTGGCCAGAATATTCTAGGCCAGTGTGGCGAACCTCTGGCACGTGCTGCAGCAGGCGAGTCACATCGCCCCAGCATCACCCCATCAGCCAGCATCACAGCACACACAGGAGCCACGCACATGCTCAGAAAGGAGTAGTGGTCCCGGGTGGTGACATCACGAGCAGCAACTCATTAGCTGCCACTACTCAGAGCTTTCTCATGGTGGGTCAGTATCCAGGTTTAATTGCAGTGTTGGCACTTCGTGGTAAGTATGTGGGTTTTGGGTTGCAGTTTGGGCACTCGTCTCTACAAGGTTCGCCATCGCTGTTCTAGGCACTGTGCTGCAGTCTGTGGCTCTTCCTGTTTACCTTCCTTCCTTCCCACTCTTCTTCACAGAGACCAGACTGCACCACAACCTGTAGGCCATCCCTACCTTCTTCCATCCCTTACTCTTCTTATTCATCCCTTATTCTTCACAGTTGTTGACACCATAACCAGATCTAGTCCCACTCTGATGTACTCTTCTCCGAGAACCTGAACTAATAGACTGCAGTGGCCTGGTTCCCAGCATATGTTCTTCTGCTCTGAATCCCGGCTCTGCATGACCTCGTGCAGGTTACCGACCCTCTCTGAGCCCTGCTGCTGTGTGAAACACATGTGTGACAGCACTTACCGCAGAGTTGTTATTCAGAAGGGACACTCTGGTCCTGCTGCTGGGATCCCTTCTCTGAAGAAATGTGCAATGATCTAGGAAGTGCCGGGCAGCCCAACCTGCCCTATCTGCCCAACCCTGCCCCCTCCACCTGCCTAGAAATAGCGCCCTGTGGTTTCTGCCACTCCAGGTGAAAAGGCTCCGTGGTACACGGGACCCATCCTGGTTCCAGGTCCAGATAGGTCACTCCACCAACAGGGTCTCCACGTGTCGTTTTTTTTTTTCCGACTGTTTCCTTTGTGAATTCAGGAAGTGGAATGTCTCTTTTTGGGGGCTGGGTTTTAGTTCTAGTCCCAAGATTCCATGGATGGTGGTACTCTCCAGAAGCAAATTCCATCTTCTACTCTGTCTGGTGTCCTGTCTCATTGGCGCTGTTCTCTGTTAGGCCCTGGGGATTCAAAAGTGAAAGAAAATGTCTCTGCCCTCGGCTTGCTTAGTCTTCCCTGGAAGACAAACACATCCACAGAAAATTCCAGTACAATGAAGGTTTTGTGACCACTTGGAGATGAAAGACTTCTGCCTTGGTCATTACTGACATTTCATAACGGGAAATGGGAGAGGTGCAGGGAATAGTTTCCTGCTCGTGTTTGGCCCAAAGAGGAAGAACAGCATGTTTCAATGTTCCCTGGCTGGGGAAAAAAATAAAAGGAAAGTGTTTATTTTCATTGAGAAGAAGAAACTGAAACCTCTGGAGGTTAAGCAAATAGCAAGTTTATTTTTCTCTTATAAGCTATGAGGCCAGTTAATGATTAGTGAGTTTCCAGGGGGAGTTTGTTGAAGGGCTGGGGGTGTGTGTGTGTGTGTGAGTTCTCTGGCATTCAAGGTCTGCTGTGCACCATCTCCAAGACCGCCATCTCAGCGATGCCCCGGAGCCCCTGGGAGAGACGCCTCTGGCTGTGGGGCCTCCTTCTGTGGCTCAGCGCTGGATATGCAGGTAGGCAGTGAGCTCAGGCCTGGGGTGGAACTTGATTCAGTCAATGATCGTGTTCCTTCAACTGTCTACTTACGCACTACTGACCATTGGAAGGTCCCCTAAAAGTCCTTTGCTTCTCCCAAGGTGAATTTAAAAGAGAGGGAGAAAACCCCTATTATCATAATGGGAATGGTGGTAAACAGGGTGCTTACTTAGCTCACAGAAATTGAACTTCCCCTGGCTACCTGACTCATTTTTCTAAAACCTGCATTTAAGTCCTTTTCCTCTTGCACAGGCCAGGATGACTAAAACAAAACAAAATTTGATTAATTCTAAAATATTCATTTTCCCCTTACCAATATCCACTGCTTCAAGATATATTTAATTTTCACATTTAAATTTTCCAGACTAATAAAAATTCTGTCCAAGAGATTGTTAGATGTTAGATGTTAGATGTTAGAATGTTAGATGTTAGATTGTTAGAGATTGTTAGATGTTCTAATTTCGCCAGCCCAACTCAAGTTCAGATTTGTCATGCCCCGGGGCTGGATTATGAAACTAGTCCCTGCTAGCCACAGATGCCGATTAGAACAACTTCCCTCCAGTGCCATTTGCATTGTATTTTTACCCTTGGTAAAGAACCTGCCCGTGGTGACTGCTTGCTGTGTATTAGTGTGCTGGGGCTGCCACGACAAAGCCCCACCAGCCACGTGGCTTAAAAACTGAAGTGTACAGTCTAGCCTCCCAGTTCTGGAGACACAAGTGTGAACAGCAAGGTGTCTGCAGGGCTGGCTCCTTCTGAGGGCTGTGAGGGTGAATCTGACTGGGCCTCTCTTAGCTTCTGCTGGTTCTGCCGTCTTTGGTGTTCATTGGTGGGCCGGCACGTCACCCAGTTTCGGCCTTTGCTTTGCATGCCGCTGTCCTGTGTGCGTCTGTTTCCTCATCCCCCTTTTATGAGGACATTGGTCATACTGGCCTAAGTCCCACCCTGCTCCCGTGTGACTTTATCTTAACTACATCTGTACAGACCACTTTTCCAATTCAGGTCAGAGTCTGAAGTTCTGGAGGTTAGGACTTTAACGTATGAATTAAGAGAAGAGGAGTAGAAAGCAATTCAGGTGTAACCAAGTGTGAATCAGACACAATGGAAAAGTGGAAATGTTCAGTGCATTGTAACGGGCTGAGAGACAAAACTTAGCACAAGGGTTACAAGGGAAGAAGACAGGAGAGTTTGCAGCCCCCCACCCTGCGGAAGCGCTGTGAGTCCTTGAGAAATTGACTGGTGTTGTCTGTGAGATGAGAATGATGGGGGTGCACCCTCCACGGGGATGTTGAGAAATGCTGAGGGAGGCCGTCACCCCAGCGGGGGGCACACGGGACAGGGCCCCCCGGCTCTCTGTCTCCCGGCAGTTAGACTCCTAGGCTGGCTTTGCCTGGCTCGCCTCCGCGGCCCTGTGCCCGGGCTGACTGGTGCTCCTCGCTTACGCTCCGCTTTCAGGCCTTGCAAAGGCGCTTGTGGAACCTCTTTGGGGGAAGAGAAGCTCTTCACAGCACCAATGATAAACACATGCTGGTGTTTGCCTTCCTGCACCCTCCAGCCACCCCGTCTCTGATTGCTCAAGTGTGATCTTGTTTGGGGAAAGGCTGCCAGGAAAGGGCCACGCTCCTGTTAGTCATTTCGGAAACGCTAAGAGAGCAGCTGCCTACGTGGCCCTGAACAGATGACAAAGTAGCAGGAGCGGCTGAGGTGTGATGGGGGTCCTGAGCCAGGCATGGTGCCCTGCCGAACA
>PVJO010021032.1:0-30858 GCA_004026905.1 Hystrix cristata | reverse complement strand
CTTCCTGTATCTTTTATCTAGGCTACCTGCCCCCAGGGCGGCCCGCACTCCCACCCCCAATCTCAGTCTCACATCCTTGATCCCAGCAGAACAATGCCAAACCGATCAATGGATCAATTTAGTAATCACACACTCTAGATCCAGCTATCTCTTACCACATGAGGCTTTGGGGGGACATCTAGACACAAACCATAACACTGATGATTGCCTTTTTCTCTCCTTCTGTAGTGTTTGCAAGAACCCTCATTTCATTTTTGCATTTCCCGGCAATGCGGTCATATCTTGGGGGTGATGTCAGTTGGGCAAATTACCCTTCTAGTTTTCTAAGCTTTGTCCTAGAGAGCAAACAGCACTTTTGGAAATTTAAATTTTCAGGCTACTCTTGAGCTCGTGGAATTCAACTTCTGTCCTGATGGAAGAGTACTCCTACTGAGCCAGAGAATTGCCACAACATCCATCAACGATCCAAGAGAAGAAGCAAAAAGCATGGTTTGCAATTTTGCAGAGTACAGCGTGGCTGTACAGTACCCTTAGATGCTGATTCCCAGCCCAGCCCACTAGCAGGCAGGGAGTTAGAGCTGGATCTGGATCTTGGGGAACTGCAGAGGCCTAAATGAGGAGGGGCCAATGACAGAATGTGGATAATGGCACTATCCTGAACCTTTGTAAGGCTTCTGGCATGTGCAGGGTGGGCTGAGCTGACTGTTTTTCAATACAGATAGAGCCGGCCATCAGCCTTACTGAATGTTTGGCCAGTTGCAGTTTGAATTGGTTGCCTACTGAGTGCATTTCAAAGTAACCTGACATATCCTGGAGGTGCTGTGGAGTGGAGCTGCTGGATGGCATCTCCTGGGCTTTGGGCTTCTGATTTACCTCTTCTCTCCTTGCTTCTCCTGCCATAGATGCCATCTTCTTAGAGGTGACTGGAGTAGTTAGCTCTCCCACCTAGTTTCCTCTTGCTTAGTGCTTTCCCACATATTCCCTTCCATCTTTTTCCCAGTCCACATTTGTCCCACCCTGCCCTCCTTATTGAGAATCTCTTGAGGCCAGAGTAGGCATCTGCAGTGTCCTTCAAGTAGATGTGCTCTATGGCTTATCACAACCTGGCTCCTGGAGGACAATAACCCTAGTCCCACCTTGAAGTTTCACTCTGGCCTTTACCTCTCTTGCAATCATCCCACATTGTCCTGGATGTCTTCTCCTGGTAAGCAGTGCTAACAGGCTACCACAAGGGAAGGAGGCAGGCAAACTCTTGGGAGGAGTCAGCTAAGGGAGATACTGGCTCTAATGTCCATCCCCTACAAGGCTGGCCATGGGAATTGGATTTTCCAGTTGAAATGAGGTCCTGTGCTTCAGCCCACCTGTTACTGCAGTGCTAGACACTGGAGATGCCTTTACTCCTATGTCCATGGGTCCACTACCCAGGGACAAAGGTCCTGGAAAGATCTCCCCAGTTACTTACTTTGGGCTTTGAGTGTGTGTGAAGGGGGTTAAAGTTGATATTACATACTGCCTTCACGTTTCTAAGTTGAGAGTCCTTCAAATAGCCTAACCATACATTTCCTCCCCATTCTGCTCCTGGATATGTTCCCCTAGCCAAACAACTCTCTTTATCAAATGGACCAGCTGCATTTCCTTCTTGTCTCTCAACAGTGCTTTCAGGTTCATGTTATAGATTTATTCAAACAAGCCAATCCTGTCTGTGTTAGTCACTTTCCCATTGCTAGTGCAAAATACCTGACACTGGCAACTTAAGGGAGAAGAGGTTTATTTTGGTCCACAAATTCAGAGGATTCAGTCCGTGGTTGGCTGGCTCCAAGGCAGAACTGGCATGGTGGAAACATATGGCCAAGGGCCATCACTTCTCCCAGGGCAGCCAGGAAGCAGAGCTAGAAAGGATGAGTCAGGGACAAGAATACCCCCTTCCAGGTTATCCCTGCCCCCAAGTGACTGGCCTCTTCTGACCAGACCCCGTCTTCTAGCACCATATTCAGCTATGAACTCATCAGTGGATTAATCCACTAGTGAAAAGAGGGCCTCCATGATCCAATAAATCACCTTCCAAAAGCACCACATCTGATCACATGAGATTTTGGGGGGATGTATTAGCTCTGAACCATAACAACATCCTCTTGATACTACAATGCCTGTATCTTAGTTACTTTTATTGTTGCTGAGGCAAAATACCTAACACCCAAAGTTAAAGGAAGAAAAGTTTATTGGGCTCACAGTTTGTAGAGGTTTTAGTTCATAGTCAGCTCGCTCCACGGCAGGGTGGCATGGCAGCAAGCAAGTGCCAAGAGTGCACTAGCCCTCTTTCTGTCCCTTATATTTTATCCACCCATGGTGGGGCAGCCTTAATCCTACCCAGAGCTGTGCCAAACATATCAGTGGGCTGATTTAGTAATTACACATCCTCCCAGCATCACACACTCTAGATCCAGCCACCTCTGAAAAAGCCCCCACCTATGACTACATGAGGTTTTGGGAGGCTATCTAGATACAAGATGTAACAGCCTGTTTTCCACAGCCCCTCATTTTTTGCTTAGTTCCTAAGTACGAAGTATATATAGCTCTGTAAACATGCAGTGTCTTCCTCCCCTGACTTGTGAATATTTGAGGACAATAAATGGATATGGATTTCATCTGCTCAGTGTTGGGTGTCATGTGTTTGGCCATCCCTGTGACTTTAGATGGAAATTCCTTCTTTATCAGTGGAGTGAATAAAAAATCATTAGAACATTTTTCATCTCACAGGATGACCTAACCATGACCAAGGACACCTGGTCAGTTTTAACTAACTTCTCATTATGGTTTAGGTTAAAAAGCCCCCTCTGATGTGCTCAGAGGAGGGGTTTCTGGAAGGTGATTAATCAGAGAGCACTAGACTCCTCAATGGATAAATAAATTGATGAGTTCATAGCCGAATGTACTATTAGGAGGTGGGGCTCAATTGGAGGAAGTACATCGCTTGAGGTATAACCTGGAAGAATATATTTTTATTCTCAGCCACTTCCCCCCTCACTCTCTGTCTCTGTCTCTGTCTCTGTCTCTCTTTATCTGTCTTGCTTGCTCTCTCTCTCTCCCTCTGCTTCCCAGCTGCCATGAGGTGAGCAGCTTTCCTATACCTTTCCACCATGATGTTTCTGTATTGAAGCCAGCTGATGGTAGAATGAAACGTCTAAAACCATGAACTAAAATAAACCTTTCCTCCTTTAAATTGTGTGTGTCAGGTATTTTGCTATAGCAACAGAAAGGTGACCAATACGGAAAATTGGTACCAGAGAAGTGGGGTCATTGCTATGATTGTACCTGACAATGTGGTTCAGAAGTCTTTGAAACTGGTTTGCAGGAGGAGTTTGGAAGAGTTTGTAGATGCAGGTTAGAGAATATCTAAAATGCTGTAAGTAGAGCAGATAAGCAGTTTTGTTTGCTGCTCAGATCAGAATGCTGATAAAGAGTATGAACAGTAAAGACTGTACACATGAGATTTCAGATGGAAACAGGGACTCTAGTGGAAATTGGATTGGGGCCATTCTGGCAAAAAAAAAAGCAAGCCAAACAAACAAAAACAAACCCAAAAAACAACAAAAAAACCTTGTCTATATTTTGCCCTTGTCCGGAGACTTTGCAGGAGGCTGAATTTAAAGGCAATAAACTAGTCTATCTGGGAGAGGAAATTTCAAGGCAGTACAACATTTAAGCTGCAAGATGAATATTGCTTGCTGGTTGTTATGGCTTGTATTTAGATGTTCCTTCAAAGCCTCATGTGCTCATAGGTGGGGCATTTGAGAGGTGGCTGGATCTAACATGTGTGAATATGAATTATGGGTGTGCAATATTGGATTAGCACACTAATTTGATTAGCATAATTCTGGGGAGTGGTTGAATGGATTTACTGAAGAGAGAAGACCCACACTGGGTGTGAGTTGCATCAACCAATAGACTTGTAGCCTGAATGAAATAAAAAAGAGAATGAAACAAGGAAGCTTGCTGCTTCTTGTCTGCCATGCCATGGACTTTCTCCTCTGCCATGCTGCCCTGCCTCGAAGCTAGCTGACAATGGACTGAAACCTATATAAACTGTGAGCTAACAGAAACGTTTCCTCCTTTTACTTGTGGTTATCAGGTATTTTGTCCAAACAACAGGAAAGTAACTAAGATACAGCTTTTAGTAGATTTAGAGAGAGGATTAGGAGCAAAAAGTAGAGCAGAGATATTTGAAAAACTTGAAGTTTGGCCCAGAAAAGAATCATGCATTAAGTTGTGACCAATGAAGATGTATGTGGGGGCATCTTGGGAATTGGCCAGAATATACTCATAATAGGTTTAAGATTGTAAATTTGTAAACTCTTTTGAAAGGCTGCTTTCATAGAAGGGCACCAGAGTACTCTGATTACCTAGGGTCAGGTAGGCTAGTATTCCCCCAAGTTCAATAATGCAGGTAATCAGAGGCCACTGCAGCTATGGCCCAAGGAGTCCTGGCTATTGTTCGTGCTGGCATCATCCACATGATAGTGGTTTTGTAGGCATGCAGAATGTAAAAGTTGTGGGCTCATAAGGGCTTTCACCTAGATTTGAAAGGAAGTTCTGAAAGACCAGGCAATGTGTCACACGGTTTCAATCCTTGGCAGGAGCCTCTGAGAGGGCAATGTGTGAAGCTGTGAGAATGAAGTTGAAGATGCAGTGGAGACACCAGGAGGTTGGGGACATCAGGAATGTGGGACATCTACCAGGAAAAGCTGAAGGGAGAAGCCAAGAGAGAGGCTGTGTGGACTGCAACCAGGAAGGTCATAGGGGTAAGGTTGACCAAGTGCTCTGGGGCTAATATCTTGGCACTGTGTGCCCTGGATGCTGGATAAGAAGTTACAGGATTTTATGTTTTCTATGCTGGGTTTTAGTCTTGCTTGGTTCAATTTCTCCCTGCTCTTTTCCAATTTCTCCCTTTTGGAATGGGAATGTTTACATTGTGCCATTGTATCTTAGGCATATGTAACTCGTGCATTATTTCTTATACAGGCTCACAGTTAAATGTTTATCTTGAATCTCAGAGGGAACTTTGAACTTTTGAGAAGTGCTGAGAAGTATTAAGACTTTAGCAAATCTTGGAGATGGACCAAATGCATTTTACGTAATGGAACGGACATGAACCTTTGGGGTCCAGGAGTAGAATTATATGGTTTAGATGAAAAATGCTTCCCCTCTAAAGTTCTCATGTTGTTTAGAGGCAAGCTTTTGGAGGTGATTAGACCAAGATTTGTTTAACCTGATATTTAATGTATACCGTTCATTTACATTGAACATATAGACAACAACATTATAACTCATGCCTGAAACAGTTATTTTCTTCATAAGGCACATCACAGCCTTCTCGTGCTTAGTACCATTTTACAGCACTTTAAGGCTATCCTTAGGGGATATTTTAAAGACAGTGAAATTATTAACAAAAGTATAAACATTGAATGTCCTAGTGCTAAATATAAAAAAAATACGTGAGTTTATAATATGCACGCTGAGACCAAAAGGCAGAACACTGCCTTGTGCGACCTCACTTGGGAACATGTACATCTGAAAACTCAATTTTTTGTTTTATACATGCTCACTTAAAGCACTCTGGGTATTAATTCTGGTGTTACAAAATAAGTTTGCAAGTAGGCCAATCCTTTTGTGTGGAATCAACAAATAGCAAGGATGCACTGTACTATGATACTTATTCCCTTTGGAATTCCAGACATTTCTGTTATAAACAGGACACTCATTTCACTTCTCAGAAAACACAATGTTAGGCTCTTGAAGAAAGCAGTAAATGGAACTTCCACTTCCCTTACAGGCTTAGGGCAGTTGGTTTAACATGTTCCCACTGGCTTGAACCACTGGTAGTATATGTAGGAGTGTCCCATCAGGTGACTTGTACCACCAGTGGTAGAAGTGGTACAGTCATGCATGTACCGCCAGGCAGTTCAAGCCACCAGGCAGTGAGCCATACAGCTTACAGTCCCGTCATGAACATGTTAATTGACAGGCGAAATGGGTTTTTCTCAAAGAATTCTTATATAAATTACAAAATGACACTCCTCTAGGTGTCATTATTATAACAGGCATTCACTAGTCTAAATTTATGCTTTCTAAGACATGTACTTCTCTACATCGATGTCATACGCATCCCTCAGTTGCCATAAAGGGAATACCTCTAAAGGTCATGTTACTGATGACTGTTTCAGCATGTGACCTTCTCGCGTCTTGCTTCCTTAGGAAATGTAGACAGGTCATTTCTTAAGCAGACACTTCCACCTCCTAGAAATCTCAGTCATTATCAGGGTTTTGCATTGATGTGAAGGCATCAATGAGTCAATTATGAGTCAAGGTCTTAATTAATAATAATTGTGTGCTGCTTTAACAGTTGGTAAAATTGAGAGGGACTCAGACGGCTTAACTGCAAGTTCTACTCCCCACTCCCTGCCCACAGGTAAGATTCTCTAGCCAAATAACCGTCCTTGCTAAGTAGGCTAGCTGTACTTATTCTATATCCCTAATTAAAAGAATTTCAGTTCCCTGACAGCCTGTCAAATTATTCAAACAATCCAGTCACATTCTTCTCCAGGAACAAGGGTTACCTCCTCCTGCCTCAGACAGACTCTGGTTGTATTGTGTTCCTGAGTATAACCTCAAGTGACCTGTGTGGAATACTGTGCTTCTAAAGGCTATAAGTTTATGTGACTAATAAACTGCTGTTGATCTTATTTTCCTAGTGATGGATGTCAGATGTTTGACCTTCTTCATATTCTTAGGTTAGGAATTCTTCCTTCACCAATAGGGTGGGTAAATAGGAGACAATTCCAGCAAGAACACAGGGTGATGGGCAAGATGCAAAACGTATACAGGACAGACATCTATTTAGAGTTTGGATTTTAGCTTCTTCCCAGGGGTTCGTGTGTATATGCTCTCTCGTGTGTATGTGTGTGTGTGTGTGTGTGTGTGTGTGTGTGTGTGGTATGTGTATTGAGGGGAGCAGGGGGACTGTTTTTGATGCTGCAGATAGAAATGCAGATTTGTCAGAAACCAGGGTGGTCTATGGTTGAATAATGGTATAGCTTGAGATGGGTGTATTTTTGTACTTATCTGTGTGAAAAAATTTGAAGATACAGTCTTTGTTTCTGTTTGATTTCAAGTTTGTTTGGGTATGCTAATATCTGAGGATGTTAATCAGTGAGACATTTACATGTAGATCACACAGAAATATGTATTTGTTTTCCCCACAGATCCTGTGCAGTGGCACATGAGTAAAGTATGATTGGGAAATAGGTATAAATGCAATTATTTAATTCAGGAATAATTCATGTACATACTTTGGAATATTGCAAAATAAAATTTTGTGATTAAAAATAATAAAAGAAAAGATTATATGGTGAGCCAGAAATTCACCTGTAACCAGGGTGAAAAAGTAGAGTTAGGCAAGGTTTGAGCACGCCTTGCAGTTTCTGTAGCCCTCCAGGAGAATGCTAATGAAAACACACACACACACATGCACACACACACACACACACACACACACACACACACACAGGGTGATATTTGCAGGGACTTGGTTGCTTTGTCAGCATGGAAAGATTCTACATGTCCTAGTGATTTTTCAGGGCCTGCTCTTATTTACAAGCAACTTTTGGAGGTAAATGGCACTGGTAATTACTGCGGGTGTCTTAGGTGAGTGAATATATGAGAGATCATCTGCATCATATGCCGTATGTCCAGCCCTGAAAACAGAGGTGGGTGTACAAGAGCAAGATTGACATGGTTTTGACAACAAAATGCCGAAGCCCAGGATAAGCAGGGGAAATATGACTTTGAACTAGGCACACAGACTGGTTAGGTTGGCTGAAGAGGGCACTAAAGGTGGAAGGTTACATTTCCTAGGTAAACCAGGTACCCCTGGAAGAAGGACCCCTCTAGCTAGGAGAGCTTTGTCCATGGTGACTGCTGGGGTTCTTTAGAGGGTTGAAGTAATGGATTTTTCTAAAGGGTTCCACCTGCCTGCTTCTTCTCTCTGCTTCTCAGAATGCTTGCCTTCCGTCTTTCATCCTGTCTAATAATATGCACCAAGTTTTTGTGCCCCACCCTCTGGATAAATTGTCAGTAGGAAGGTGGAATCTTCCTTGCTGTTGTGCTTCTGGGTGACTTACCAATAGAGAGAATAGGGATGAGAAAGAGGTATGCACCTATGAATGGACACGTCTGCATATGTGCAGGAGAAATAGAGGCCTAGGAAAGGTTATAGTGGGGTTCTCTGCTGTTTGTTTTCTGAAAAACAATATGGCATTTACTGATGACTCTCTGTCTTTTCTGGTAAAGCCAAATATGCAAATGAGGCTGTGGTTCAAAAGGTTTTGGACAAATGCAGACAAGATATGATGTCCATCTGAAGCCAAATTTCAGATGCTAGTCATGTTCAGGTACTTGAGGCCTTTGTGTTAGGTTGAATAGAACTGAGACTCAGCAAACCAGTCTACTCAGTAAGCTGACTAGTGGCACTCCTCAGGATCTACACTTCTGTCTCTCCAGCTCCTACCTTCCTAACCTTGAGGAGACCTACAGGGGAGCCCTCCCGTATGAAATCCAGTAATCTGGGCCTTTTATCTGACCCTGGCATTTCTCCTACTTCTTTGCTTGCTTTCATATGCAGGAGGCCTTCTACTGTCTTGTCACTGCACTGCGAAGGCACAAAGCCCCAATTACACCCCATGGTGTGGTTAGACAAATGAGTGTACTGGCTGCAGAGTGCTGTGCTTCTCAAGGTAGAGTTTCCTACTCTGTATAGGGATGGCAATGAACATACATTCTTTGTACTCTGAGCACTCACCATATTCAATTTACTTAAAACTGAGTGCATGGTCTCTGTGCAGTCCACTTTCCTTACTCAGGACCCAGGTGCTTCTGTCTCTGTCTCTAGGCCCTCAGCTCCCACAGGGTTTTATTTACGCTCTGTCTGGAAAACATCTCAACTCTATTCTTATTTTTCGATTGATCACAAATCCCCAGGTCAGGCCTTGGATATCTTGCTCCTGAATTACCATACTTTGAAAATCAAAGCCATCAACTTGGGCTCTGAATTTTCAGGTGTGTCGCTTCACTGTTGTTTTCCCACTATTTCATTACTCCCTCCAGAATGTGAATACATAAGACAGAGGCCAAAGTTTCAAAGGTGTGTATTCAGGGACTGAGAAGCTGAGTGGAGAGGGTAGAAGGCAGACTCTTTTATTGACCTTACCCTACAAGGACGGCAGTGCCTCTTCTAGGTGGGCTCTGTGGGGAGGAAACCAAGACTCCAGATGGAGAGAAGTCTGGACTTCTGGGAATTCAGGTGTTAGAGCACAGCCAGCTTCCTCTTGCATGGCATCAGCATTTGGATCAGCTGGACCAAAAGCTGGTAGATGTTACAGGAATAGCTGTTTTATTTCCTCCTCTCCTTGTTCTCAAGTTTCTCCGCAGAGGCTATCCAACAACCTTGTAAACATACTATGCACATTCTCCTCATTGTTTTATGGTTGGGTTGTCATCTCTGCAGGCATCCAGGGCCAGAAGTGGGCAGCAGGAGTAAGGACCAACCTCTGAGAATTGTTATGGACATCGCCCACATTATCTCTGAAGCATCTCACCACAGTTATTCAAAGAGATTGATTTCTCTACACCTGATATCTTGGGGGGAAGGAAGTGGGTTGCATTAAAAGGGGAGTCTTTGAATTTATTTGGCCAAACAGTAGATTAAGATGGGAGGGAAAGGCTCTTCTTTAGACATAAATCACGCAATAAGTTCTATGTCTGGGATGTGTATGTGTGTGTGCTCATTCACGTGAGTGTGGAGGGAGACCAGTAGATGGAACCATCATACTCTGGATGATCTACAAAAGCAGATAAAGCTGCCTAAGTGCCATTGTTTGGAGTGATGGCCTCAGCCCAGTATTACTGTACTCTTTAAGGACACTATTTTTTCTTTTTTATTTTAGTGGTACATTTTAGATATACATAATAACATGCATCATAGGGAATTTGTACCTGTACATGCTATATCTTGTTTCTACTTTTTTTCCCATTCTCTTTGCCTCCCTTCAACCCCTCTTCCCCTTCTTATTTATAAAAGCTTTGTTTCCATTTTTTCACTTCTTTTTTTCTTGTCCTTCCTTTCCTTTTATCCTCCCCCTCCCTTATTCCCCTTTCCACTTGAACAATTTCTTCCCTTTCCCCAATATATAATATACATTTTGGTCTTTATTTACACTTTCTATTTCTCACACCAGAGAAACAAGTATTTAAACATGTGTGTTTGATTTATTTTACTTAAGAGTGTGGTCTCAAGGTGCATTCATTTATCTAGAAATTTCTCAAGCTTATCATTTTTTATGGCAAAGTAGTACTCCATTTTATTAAAAAAACACCACGTCTTCTTTATCCATTCATTGTTTGCTGGGTATTTGGGCTGTTTTCAAGATTTAGCTATTATGAACTGTGCCACTATAAACATGGGTGTGCATATATCACTGTGGTATGGTGCTTTTAATTCTTTCAGGAAGATACCAAGAAGGGGAATAGCCATGTCAAATGGAACCTCTGGTTTTAGTTTTTTGAGGAATCTTCACACTGATTTTCACTGTGGTTGCACCCAGTCTACATTCCCATCAACAGTGGAGAAGAGCTCCTTTTCCCCCACAGCCTCTCTAGCATTTGTTATTGACTGATTTCTTGGTAATATCCATTTTTTCTGGAGTGAGATGGAATCTCATTGTTGTTTTAATTTGCATCTCTTGAATGACCAGTGATGTTGAATTTTTTTTAATGTATTTATTTGCCATTTCCACTTTTTCATCTGAGAAGTGTCTATTCGTTTCAGAAGCCCATTTTTGGGATTAGACCTTTAGATTTGAGGAGGGTCTGATTTTTTTGAATTCTTCATATATTCTAGATATTAGTCCTTTGTCTGGGGAACAGCTGGCAAACATTTTTTCCTACTCTGTGAATTGTCTCTTCACTCTCTTGGTTTCTTTTGCTGTGAAAAAGCTTTTTAATAAGATAAGATCCCAGTTGTTGAGTCTTCGTGATATTTTGAGAACAGTATTTTTGCCTTTCCGAATTCCTCAGATCAGACAGTAATACTGGGCTGAGGCCATCACTCCAATCTACAGCTGAGAGTCCTTGGACAGGGGTTGTGGAGCAAGTGACACAGGTGGAAGCAGAGAACAAAGCAGGACAACATAGTGTGGGGTGTTTGTCGTTGGAGGCTGTCTCTACCTGGTCAGCAACTGCAGCACGCTCTAGAGAGGAGGCCCAGAGCAGGGAGCAGAAGGGGAGCACACACAGTGGAGGCAACATGAAAGTCGCTAACAGGGTGTAGCTGGGAGGAAAGATGACCTTGGTAGAGATTTACAACTTGAATCTTGAAGAGAATGAGACTGTAGGAATCAAGGAGTGAGGAGACTAGGTCATGTCAGTTGAATTTACTTTAAAAGGAGGAAAGATGCAGCAGGTGAGTGAGAGCTGACACTGAACAGAGATGAGTAGGGAAGCAAGGATAGAGAGGAAGAGGGATGCGAATAAAGAATGGTGGATTAGGAGGTAAAATACTGCCCAGGTAAACAGTAGTTGGTGTATCAACAGTATTTTAAGACCCATTTGAACAATTGCCTGCTCCACAGGCAAGCTGAACACAAGCCTATCCCCAGCTCTGTCGGGTCTGCCTGGCAAGTGGTAACCAAGCAGTGGCGCACACCTTATGAAAGAACCACAGTTCACATCCCAATACCTATTTTCAAGCAGGGATTCAGGGAAACTGAGTCAAGGGTTTTAGAGTTTGGGAACCCCAGAACTCCATGTGACACACCCCACCAGACGAGGAAAGGGAAGGATTTTAGAGTCAATTAGGAAATTGACGTGAGATTCACCCAGTCAATAAGTCAATCAATTGACATACATACTCACATGCACTTTCATACACACGGTCATAAATTCTCTCAAATATACTCTCTCTGTCTGAGCCTTAACTCATTCCTCCATTTCCCTACTCCACAAGTTCACAGCCCAAATGACTGTCTTGATCAGGTTCAAACAGGAGCTTTATTACTTTCTTGAGGATGGGAATTGGAGTGGTGAGAAGAGGAGGAAGAGAGTCAGAGAAGGTAAGCAAAGCTGTCTCTCTCTGGGCAACAGATCTGGGTTGATACCGTGCTATGAAAAGCCGCTCTCTGAGGGCCCCATCTTGTACAGAGCCTTGTGTGATATAAGCAGACAGATATTGTAGAGTCAAGGAATGAATGAATATTTTCGTCTATTCCTTCATATACTTGTTCTTTAAGCACTGGTACTGTTGTGAATGCCAGAAAAAGAAGTGATTACTCCCACCACTATTTTTGCCTCCCCCAATTCCTCAAAGAGAGCAGTAATACTGGGCTGAGGCCATCACTCCAAAAATGGCACTTAGGCAGTTTATCTGGAGGTTTCTTTTTTGACTATCCTTTTAGAGATTAGGTATACATCTTAGTTATTTTTCTCATTGCTGAAACAAAATACCTGACACCCAAATGTAAAGGAGGAAAGGTTTATTTCGGATCACAGTTTGTAGAGCTTTT
The DNA here is from genome assembly GCA_004026905.1 of Hystrix cristata. Classification (NCBI taxonomy): domain Eukaryota; kingdom Metazoa; phylum Chordata; class Mammalia; order Rodentia; family Hystricidae; genus Hystrix; species Hystrix cristata. The sequence goes on along the minus strand of PVJO010021032.1, from coordinate 18,247 downwards.
AGTCCACAATTGGCTGGTTTGAAAGCAGGTTGGGATGGCAGAGGGGCATTACAGAGGAGCAACAACATTTCAGGGCATGGAAGGCAGGTGGCAGCAAAAGCAGCAAGCAGGGCGATAGCAGCAGCCCTCTTTCTGTCCCTTACATTCCACCCCTGCTACCTGCCCGGGGTGGGACATCCTTAATCACAACATTCTACCATTAATCTCACCATCGCATCCTTAATCCCAGCATCACACACCTTCGATCCAGCCACCTCGAAAAGCTCCACCTATGACTGCATGAGGCTTTGTGGGGACATCTAGATATGCCGTGATAGTACATCTTAGCTAAGTCCTTATCCTGACCACTGGTAGCACAGAAGGTGGCTCCTCTGGGCAGATAGAGGTAGAAGTGTTCTGTTTGTGGGACTGCATCTCTGTGCCAGGGCACATGGCTAGGTTAACCGTATGTGGATGGCATTTCAGCTCCCACTTCCTCCTTCAGGCGGGAGTCCTCGGACAGGGCTCACATACACTAACATGTAATGTAAACCTGTGAGTGTTCTTCAAATAAAGCTTATTGTGGTCATATTTTTTCCCTTGGTCAGCCTCGGATTCTCTTGAACTCACTACAAGTGGTAATGACAAGGAAAGGGAAGGATTTTGGAGTTGATTAGGAAATTGATATGGGATTCGCCCAGTCAGTAGGTCAGTCACATGCACTTTCACATGCATGGTCATAAATTCTCTCAAATATTCTCACATATTAAGAACATCACACAAAACATCACACAAATTCACTCACATACACAAACATGTGGATATCCATACAAGTGGTCGTATACTCCCTCAGCCATATGAACATGCACAAACATTTACTGAATGAGACAGCTGTACTCATCAAAACACTTGTAATTGAACGAGCTCACATATTCACTCTCCAACTTGGGGACTGTTATATAAAAGAGCCAAAGACGGCCTTTGTCTATTGGCCCTCTGTTGTTTACTTCTTCACAGCTGGCTGGAACCTATTAGCTCAAAAGCCAGCTGGCAACAAACTCAAATTGTACATAGTCAGTTGTTTTAAATATAGCCCAAATAAACAAAATTTTAGCCATTCAGAGCCTGCCTGATTTGCATTCTCTGCACAACTGCAACCAACATCTGTTAGCCATAGGTAAAATGAACCTTGTAACTATAAAAGACCCCAAGTCACTGAAGTTCTTTAGAACTTTCTGACCCAAAGACCTCGCATCATGCTGTTGAATGACATAACCAAAATTTGCAGGTCTTCTCTCTGATCCACTCATCTCTGGGAATTTTTTTTCTTTCTTCTAGAAAGTTTCCTATTGTGAGGATGTCTTACTCATGTAAACGCAAAAGTGTTCTTCAAATAAAGCTTATTGTGGTCATATTTTTTCCCTTGGTCAGCCCCTGATTCTCTTGAACTCACTACAAGTGGTAATGAGGAAAGGGAAGGACTTTGTAGTTGATTAGGAAATTGATATGGGATTCACCCAGTCAATAGGTCAATCAACTGACGAAATTATCCTAAACAAGTTCAAGTGATTGGGACTAAAATTTTGGAATATCTCCAGTTGGTAGGATATTGCTCTGTGCAATATTCTACTTTCTATTTTGTGCCTCATTAGCGTAAACAGCAGTAGCACTATCATGTGAGTGATCCAATGCCATTTCAACTGACTTTTGGGATTAGAGGTATGGCGCTCCATGAGAAAGGTCAGTCTGCCCTCTAGGTCTGAACAGAAAAAGGGGACGACTCCATACCTTGGGATACCTCTGGTCCCTTAAAGGGGCATAACAGGAGGAGATCCCCACGGCTGGCGATTTGTAGTACTCTGAGATGAAAGGACATCCTTCTCTTTGGGGACTACCATAGCAGGTTGACAGGTAAATGAGCTAGTAAGCCAGAGATATCAGGTCAAGTGTGGTCTCTTACGCAGTTAGGGGAGAAACCTTCATAAACAGTTAGCATGACTATGCTGCTATTTGTATCTGCTGTTGGAGAAGACATCAGTCTAGTTCCTCCTTCAAAGACATGTATATATACATAATCTACAGGATTAATGTATTTATTATATATAGCAAACATGGACTAATAAAAAAGAAGTATGTTGAAACCCAAATTCTTGAGCTGAGCTTACTAAAGTATCACCTAAAGTGACTAAGTGCAAAAAGTCCCTCCCAGGACTTTGAAGGAAGTGACTATTCTACAGAACATGCGATGTAGGATGTTACTACAAGGCTGAGTATGAGCTTTGTTCAGGGCAGCTCCTTACTAGGACACTGCTGGAAAGGAGATAGGAACCCAAGTGCCTGGGGGTGTAAGATAAAAGGGAGGACTCTGGGGAAGATTAGTGCCTTCTAGAAGAATAAGTAGCACAATAACTTCATGACAATGATGAGAATAATTTACTCTCTCCTTTCTCAGCAACTGCTCACAGACAAATAAACACAGAAAGGACAATATAGAAGGGCCAAGGAGGTGAGGCTGGTCTTTGATTGGAGGAGGAAACACATTCTCTCTCTTTCCCTGAGACCCAGTCTGTCCTTAAGGAGCTAACCCAAGAACCCAGTGAGAAAAGGACTTGCTGGCTATATGGAATGTATCTGTTGGGATGCAAGCTTTGTCTAACAGTGGGTAAAATTAAACAATTGACTGCTATGAGATGGAAAATGTTCCTCCCAAAAGATCCGATGCAACTAATGGAGAAAGTAGGAATAACTACAGCAGTAGGCTTTGGACCCTGGTCCACCTTGTCGATGTGGATTTTTTTTTTTTTTTTTGATGCTGGGGATTGAACTCAGGGCCTTGTGCTTGCAAAGCAAGCACTCTAACCACTGAGCTAAATCCCCAGCCCCATTCATGCGCATTTTTAAGGTCCAGAAGCCTCCATACCTTACATTAGGCCTTCTAACAGCTCTAGGCAGACTGTAGATGGAAAGTGTTAGCTTCCCATCATCTGGGAATATTAGAGTGGGCTTATCAGGCAACAGATGACATACAGTATGGGATCCTGGAGAGTCTAGAGGAAGCTACACTGAGTCTTGAGTCTACCCAGTTGTTTCTTGGTAGAGGGGGGATCTGAACAATTATAAGTCCTTCTTAGCAATGATAGCTAATGCTACAGCAATTCAAGGGGACAGAGATGCCCTAGATTTAACAGGAACACATGAGACACAAACAGAATTAAGTGTTTTCCATTAAGTCTACAAACAATACCACACTTAGCCTAAACCAACATATTTTTTACCTTTGATTAATTTACTGGCACCTATCTATTGATAGGTCTCATGTCTTTTACATTTCACTGGGACCCAAGCAACAGCAGGTACTAGATAGACTAAGAGAGGCTATCACTTTGACTCTTGAGTTCCCAAAAGCAGGACTTATAAGTAGTTCTGCTACTCCAAAATTTACTTCCTAGAACCTGGCCCTATACTTAACTTGCCAAAACCTCATGAAACATCTTTGCCTCTTGCTTGGTGGGACCAAAGTGTCCAATGAGCTGAAGAATATGCAATGTTCCTAACAATAGACTATGTCATTGACAAACTTTTCCTAAATTTATGTTTTAACTGATTTCTGGTTGTCATCTAATTACTTATCTGGGACTTTGGCAAAATCAACATTAAATAAATACCAGGTCGAGAAATGTGGGGAAAAAAATCACCACATTGCCTCCTGCTTTACTCACTCGGTGAGTTATACCCCAGTTTATACAAAACAAGGCATAAAGGAGGTAAAGTACTGAGCTAAAGCCAACAAACTAACCAAGCCACTGAAGCAAGTAAGTTGGTTGAGGGAGGAGGACGCCTCAGAACTTCGAAATGAATTAGCCTACCCCTTTCTATTGACAAGCACAAGAGAGGTTAGGGCTGTTTTCCATTGTGGGGTTATAAAAATGGAATGTTAATAGATGAGTAACTCAGCAGAGAGTTTTTTATATAAAGTCATTAGGGACTCTACCATATTGACAAAAATCAAGACACTGAAATACTGCATGGGAGGAGAAATTTACAGAGAAGGGCCACATCAGAACTGTAAATTGATTTCACTGTCTCTCACTGCATGGAAGAAGCCATTGATTATACATTAATGGTGGCGAATATCTACAAAGGCCTTTTAATTACTCATCCATGCAGGACACCAAACTCTGTTAATACTATTGAGAGGTTAGCAAAACAACTTTTCCAGCCTGTGGGAATACTACTAGTTACATACTCAGATCAAGTCTCCCACAAAGCAAATAGAACAATGGGCATCACATCACAAATTATCCTACAACAATGGATAAGGCTTTTAAAACAAAGGTAATGGAGAATGGTTAGAGGACAGTGGCTGTAGATTGGATAATCATGCACCTATGCCACAATGATACCATATTTAAATTGATTAAAAAATGATGAGACTACTAACAAAGATGTTATGACCTCTGCTGGTGCATTCACCCACACCAGACCCAATTAACAGTTTTCACGGACGCAAAAGCACTGACATTGTTAACTACAGAAAAGAAAGACCAGTCTGGTACTTTCACTTTTCCTTTCTCCATCACAGAAAACCCAGAGCATAGCTGCTTCTCTTTTGATCTTGACAAGGACTTTATGTGGACCAAGGATTCTGGAACCATTTTCAGTCTGAATCAACTCATCATTCAGCATAAACCAACCTTTCTCTCACTACTATGTAGAGAGAAGCCCTCATCCTCCTGCTCATATACTTTTTTCAATGAAAGGCACAGTGGAATGAATCTGGACCTGATCCTGACACCCAGGAGAGAGAACAAAACCATTCCCATGCCAGGTAACACCATTTGGGTGCTAGCCAGTGGACAGTCAAATTCCTTACTGCTGGCCATGAGTGATTTCTGAGCCTAACTCCTACTCTGCTGTTTTGCCCCTTACTTACCTGAGAAATAGCTCCTCCTCCATATCTACTGTCTACTATATGTTCATTAGTGGATCAACCTAGTCCTGGTAATCTATTTACTACTGGTGACAAAGTATATCTAGAAACAACACACTGCATGCACAGCACAAGAGGACATACAACATGGTCAGATTAGGGAAAGTTGGAATCATGATGTTGACTATTCAAGTTGGCCAATCCTACTGACATGACCACACACGTCTACACTGAAGCCAACATGACTTCAATCCATACTTCTACTAGCAGCATCCATTTTGGGAAAGCCAGACTCTTAGATATTACTTGTGACTTAGTAGTGCTTTATATTCCCTGTGGGAAAACATTCACTTCAAATCAGTTAAGATCCATCATTATTCACTAATACCATCAAAAAGAGCAATGGCCCACTACCTATAAAGTCTCATTTAAGGAATGCCCAGGTTTACTATTAGGATGCTTGCGATTGCTGCAATCAAATAAAAAATACTATAATTCAAAGCCAATATCAATGAATTCCATGGATTTACAAAGATAATATTATATATTGGATAGTGACAAATGTAAACCCTGCCAATAACATATGCCTTTACAACATCAGGGCCACATCAGAACTGTAAAATGATTTCACTGTCTCTCACTGCAGTGGAAGAAGTCATTAATAATACCTTAATGATGGTAAATACCTACACAGGCCTTTTAATTACCTATACATGCAAGGTCACCAGCCTCTATTAATATTGTTGAGAGGTTAACAAAATAGCTTCTCCAGCCTTTGGGAATGCTACTAGTTACATACTCAGATTAAGACTGCCACAAAGCAAACTATTAACTATAATGATCTCTCTCCTCCTCCAGTATTAGCCCCATTTATTGAGGTGTAAAAAAATTACAGCTCAGTGGCCAAAGTCACCTTACCATGGACTTCTTCTCTTGTTCCTATTGAACATGTAAGGAAAGGAAAAATTATTTGGGTCAAGACATGTCAAAAAACCAAGGAGTAAAACCAGACAGGGAATAAATACTTCTTCAACCTAAACTTTTTACAATAGCAACTTCAAAATTTACATAAGACTGAATGGAATCAGGTTTTTCAGCAATTGTAATGCTAGCTGCCAAGACGGTTCTCATGAAAAATGTATTTAATCCCATGGAGAAAGTTAACATGTCCCTATGTGTCAGTTTTTCCATTCAAATAGATAACTACTTGCTTACAACTATTCCAAAAATTTTCAAGGACTACTAAGACCACAATTAATAATGACTTGATAAATATTTAAGGAAAATTGCCAATTTTACTTCCCTGGGAAATCTTTTAAATCATATGTATCCCGTCATGTAGGAAACAAATTGTAACAAGAAGCTGGTAGCAAAGCGAACCTGTGAGGACACTTTGTGTTCTTAGTCATAATCTCCTCCCAAGAGTGTATACTGAGGTGACTAAACCTGTTCTAAGGAAGTTTGCCAAGTTATAGAACAGATAATCCCCCTTCAGCAACAGCAGCATTGTGATGAGCAGGGGCATAAACGGGACCAAAGTATGATACAATTGAAGTCAGTTTTTGAAAGCACACGGTCCGCTTGTGAGACTGCAATATGTGAATGCTCTTTAGTTCAGTGTCTAAGTTATTGCATTGCTAAATTAACAATTTTTTCTCCAAACTGCCAAGAGCACTTGAGAAATTTATCCCATACCATAGGTATATAGCAATGTATTGGCAGGAAACTCAAGCAAAAATGCACTCCGATCTGAACAAGAGGGAGCATTCAAATACTCAACTAAACCCAAACTACATACAACCTTACACAGTACATAAGGTGCCAGATAATTTAATCATGTGTCAGACTTGCTTCCACAGATCATTTTGGTATACGTAGCTTAATACCTGACCAAGCACCCATAATTCTTATTTATCAAGATGGGCCTAGTCTTCCAACCATTGGCATCCATCAACATTACCCAGAATCTACTCTCATGCAAATATATGGGAATTGGTGATGGATAAGTGATCCAATAACCAACTTAGTTGACCCAGATGCTGAATGTAAGGCAGAGAGCATGCAAGCTCACTGATCCCAAACTTGTATGCTCCTGTTAATACCATCTGGAATTGTACTATGCTACACAAAATTATTTTTGTGGGAACAAATGGCAGCCGAGGGAGTCTTGTATGTCTGTAGAGAATCAAAGCTATCACAAGCTTCCTCTAATCTGACCCTGAAAATTACATCTTGTTTTTGTATTTGGCATAAATTTCCAGATTTTTATTCAGCACCTGAACTTCCCAAGTACTTTTCCCCACAAACTTTGCAATTCTTCAATGCTGTAGACATGTGTGCATTCTCACATTTACTCACTCATAAGCCATACTTACATGTTCACTCATATATGATTATACTTACATTTGCTCTTGCACAAAAATATGCTCAGATATTCACTCATATATGAGAAACTAATAAATTCGCATGCACACACTTATATGCTCACTTGCACACATTCACTTACACATGCACAATAATATATATATAAAAGCATGCTTATATTCACATTCACTCAGACAAACATGCCTACACTCACCAAGAAGTTCACATATTCACATACATTCATACGTTGACATGCACACTCAATACATTCCTCATAAAACATACTTACGCATGTCACTATGCCTACACCCTGACTTCCACACACAAACATTATTATATGCACACACATGATCATAAAATCACTCATCAAATGGATACCCTGCATTACTTAGCCACACAAATATATTAACATTAACAGACTCACATATGAACTCAACTGCATATTTACTCACATATTGGGAGATACTCTAATATTCACTGGCTCCCCCCCAGACACAAATGCACCCACGCATATGTTCACGGATTCAAAGCAATGCATAAATATATTGAAACTTGCATGCTTACATAAGAAGTGTGATTGAAATACTTAGCAAATGTTTATATTTAAAATTTATTACAGTAAAAGACACATTGTCATTAATCCCTCTCAAAATACTCCCCCCTTACTTTGAACACCTTTATCTCATCATTTTACCACTTTCTGAAGCAATTCTGGAAGTCATCTTTTGTGAGTATTTTCAAGAGGCATGATTAAAAATACAGTGAATGCTGCTGGCGACTGCTATCCAATGGAAAGGTAGCCTGGTAAAAAACATTACATTGCATATTCGCCCACTGTTTTTCCTGGATCTGGCACCATGCAACTTCTGGCTCTTCCTTAAAATCAAAATGACCATGAAAGGTAAACATTTTCAATCAATCCAGAACATCAAGGTCAAGTACAGTCACTGCAATGACCCTACTGTTCCGGTACCAGAATCTGTCTAGTTACTTTCTCATCCCTGGGATCAAATGATCAGCAAGGTGGATGATAGACTTACCAAAGACAGAAGACCCACCCTGGGTGTGAGTGGCACCAAACAATAAGCTTGTAGCTTAGATGGAATAAAAAGGAAAAGAAGGAAGGCTGCTGCTTCCTGCCTGCCATGCCACAGACTGTTCTTCCTCTGCCATGCTCTTCTGCCATGCTTCTCTACCTTGGAGACAGCTGTTTGCGCAATGAAACCTCTACAAACTGTGAGCCAAAGTAAACCTTTCCTCCTTTAACTCATGGGTGTTATTTGGTCCCAGCAATGAGAAAGTAACCAAGACACTTGCATACAGAGTTCTCTCACATAATCACTTGCTATACTTGATTTTAGTCAAAAGGCCAAAAGCGATACATAGTCACTCACATACTCATTAACTCTGTCGCTGACAGTAATTCTCATGTTCATTCACAATGTGATCATGCGTGCACAGACATCACACTCAATGAATGTAGGGTGATATACTCACACATATATTCACTTAAATAAACTTACACATTCACTCATTTACATGAACATAATTGCACTTTTACTCATGCAAAATATACTCATATGAGGTGACATGTACACACATATTCCCTCCCATATGCACATAAGCACACAGACACACAAACAGGGCATACTCACACATGCATTTACAGAAATACAGCTTTCCGTGAAGAAGTTTATAGAAATGAGAATACTAAAGCATTCATTTTCACATGAACATCATCACTCATTCACTCATGCATAACACTGTGGCAAACATTTAATGCACACACCAGACACACTCATTAAAATTATACATGATTACTCACATAGTCACTTTCTCATGCAAATAATCATTGTTTCAAATAGTAACATACTCATATATTCACTTGCAGATGAATGTGCTCTCATACTCCAAGAATCACACATTCATTCAGGACCACCTGCTCACACATTACTTTACTCAAATCAACTCATGGATCAACAAATTACACAAAACGCTCACTATACAAAAACTTGCTAACATGCATGCAAATACAATCTCATTCATATACACGAGCACATGTAACTATCCTCTTTAACACATAAATTTACACACAGTATAACATTCTCATTCATGAACAGACTACCACATAAATTGTTACACACATTTTCACAAACATACATTTCTAGATACATTCACTCACTAACAAAATACTCTTAAACATTAGCTCACCAGAACATGCTCGTGAATTCACTCACATACATAGACACAATCTGAAATACATTTACACACAGATATATCCATCCCTTTACACAAATGTGCTCAAATATTCAATTACATGAGAATGGTGACAAATTTATGCACACAGGGAAATGAAAACATGCACTTGTATGCTCCAACATACCCCATCACTTATCACACACAACGTGCTTATAATCAGGAACATTGTACATATATATTTGTAAACAGGATTGACCAGACTCACCACAAAGTTCAAACATTCACTTATACATATATATACTCACAGGCATTCATACTCACATGGTCATATTTCACTTATACTAGCCAGTTCATAGAAATAGAAAAATCTTCACATTCATATGAATATGCTATTATCTATGTGTGTCTTAGTTACTTTTCTTGTCGCTGAGACAAAATACCTCACACCCAAAATTAAAGGAGGAAAGGTTTATTGTCTATCTCAGTTTGTCGGGGTTTCAGCTCATAGTTGGCTGGCTCCAAAGCAGGGTGGCATGGCAGAGGAGCATCGCAGAGGAGAAACAGTTCACACAAGGCAGGCAGAATGCAGCCAGCCGTGAAATGGCAGTAGTAGCCTGCTTTCTGTCTCCTATATTCCATCCAAGCTACCTGCCCAGTCACCCAGGGTGGAGACCCTTAATCACAGCATCGCACCCTTAATCAGCATCACATCCTTAATCCCAGCATCACAAAACCTATATCTAGCCACCTTTGAGAAGCCCCACCTATGATCACATAAGGTTTTGGAAGGATATCTACATACAAGCCATAACATTGTGCATGCTCATGAATTCACATATATTCATGAAAACATAAATATACAAGGTATTCAAAAGCCAAATATTGTTACACATTCTAAGACATGCAAATTCACATGTTTACACTCATAATGTACATGATCACATATGTGCACACACATTAGAATAGAGAATTTGCTCAAATGAACATACTGACTGAATTTCACAGAAATAAAAATTTAGTCAGTATAATAGTATTGATTACAGTGTGATAGTATAATAGACACACTTGCATATATTATTGCTTGCACATTCACCCATTTCACATAAATATGCTCACAACTCTTCTCATTTCTGTCAGCATCATTACACACTTTCTCACTCATCTGAGCATGCTCACAATTTTGGTAACATACATAGATACTAAGATACATTTATATAAGTACACTAGTACATTCACTCCTTCACAAAAACAAGCTCAATCATACGATCATAGTTTTTTCGCACTGGAACACAAATATGTACACTGTGGTGCTCCAATTTACCCAGTCTTTTCATACATATTAAATGCCCACAACCAGGAACATGTTCACATATGCACTTGCACACAAATATACTTCACCTCACCTTGAAGCTCAAACATCCATTAATAAATGTACTCACACATGCTCAAAGTCACTGGCACTCACAGTCATATACTCATATTTCAACCACACAGTATGCTCACACATAAATATGCTCACGAAATGAAAATAATATATATTCACACACACACTAACATCCCATCATCTGTGCATATCCTCACAAATTAATGAATGAACATGAACACAGACATTAGCTTCAGCACTCAAATATTGTTGCACTGATACACTCAAGACATTTACAATTTCACATATTGGCTCTCACAAATCTACATGCTCACATACATGTACACAAGCACACATTGACTGACATTACTCATTGTAATGAACATATTGACAGATTCATCACACATATACATACTCACATAGCTTCAAACACACACACTCACACTTTCACTCACAGAAACATGCCTACAAATCCCATAAGCATTGTCATCCATTCACTTGCATACATAGATATGATAAAAGTTGATTCACACACCTAATGTACATATTAGATTTATATGTCCACAAGTACCCCTTCACCTACACAAGCAAATTATTTTTGTCTCTAACAGAAATATGCTCACATATTCATTTTTATAAGCATGTTCAGAAGCTCCCAAAGTCACACAAGCACATAAAAATACCTACATTCTCTGGCACACATACTGACATATTACCTTATTTACTCAAATATATTCAAACATAGGCAACATAACAAAAGAAACCCCTTGTATGCTTGATATACACAAACATGCAAACATGTGTACATGTACTTTTGGTTCATACACAATTTTACTTGCAATAAAACACCACTAAAAGGTTCATATATACACTGTTACACACAGACAGGTTCACCTATGTACACAGGCTCACACATTCATTGACTCATAAAATGCCCCGAAACATTCATTCACTGAAATAGTCTCAAAAATTTACTTACAAAGACACATATACATTCAAATGCATACACACTAATACATTCACTCTGTCATATAAACCTCAATCACACAAAACTGTACAAAAATGCACTCACACCAGGACATTCACACATATCTGTGTAAATGTGAGGTGTCCCCACTCACACATTCACTTACTCACTTAAACATGCATGGTAGCATTGTGAAAATAAAATTGTTGTCACATAGATACTTGTACAATGACATACTCACATGTACGATGAAGCATTCTATTTAACACACATAAACATTTACATCAACCTGCAAATATCCTAAAATCCTCAGATGAATAATTTTATATATTTGTGCACAAATGTACATGTTTACATACATATAGAGACTTGTATTAACATGCTTACAGTTCCCATACTCAAATATATCTACTGACTTAGACACACAATACACTAACATATGTTCATGTTCAAGCATTCATACATTCACACACTCACAAAAATGGGCCAAACTCCACTCATTCACATGAACATAATCACACATTTACTCCTTCATAGCTTTCTTTTCTATATTAAGTATTAGGTATTTTTCATTTTTGTGAATTTAATAATAATTTATATAAACACTTAAATATCTCTAAACTAATCAGAATAGAGATTTAGGATTTTATAAGTTAATTTTATAATATTCACAGACAGGAAAATATCACACATACATGACTTACATACATACTTAAACATTCAGGAAAATCTTTCATTTTAATTTTATTTTAATGGTACATTTTAGATGTACATAGTGATAACATTCATCAGAGGGGATTTGTACCTGTACACGACATGTCTTGTTGCTTATTTTTTAATTTTAGTCATAAGTTATATATAAACATAACAATAAAAAACCTCATAGGTTCGTATTTTGAAAATTGCTCTCGGGTTGGGGAGTTAGCTCAGTGGTAGAGCATTTGCCTAGCAAGTGCAAGGCTCTGAGTCCGGTCCCCAGCACCAAAAAAAGAAAAAACAAGAAAAAGAAAATTGCTCTCATCTTTGTCTCACATTATATTTTTATACGAATTTTATTTCTGGCAGGATGGGGGGAGCTGAGGTTACTTCATCCATAAAACTTCCTACCACAATATATGGAGGAGCCTTTTAAGATTTTCTTTGTCCCTGACAGGTAATCTTATGGAGGTTGCAGACTAAATTTTGGGTATGACATTGAAGAGTTACCAATCAGCTCTGTGGTTATCTCTAATGCCAAACCGATATTCAATACATTTCCAATAAGTCTTTTGGGCCTCAGGTAATTGGTTTTGGGATCTGTCAGGAGCCCTCTAGTGGTCTCAAGAGACTGCAGGAAATGGATAGGCTCCAGAGGAAAGGGGTGAACAAAGCAATGGAAGACTTAGGAGTTTTGAAGGGGGACCTGTCCAAGGATTTAAGATTCCTAAAGGGAATATAAAAGATGACAAAAGGAGAGGCAGGTATGATGGGAAAGAAGAGGACTTATATGAACCATTTTGGAGAGATCATGTTTCCCAAAGTGACCATTTCAATTTCAAATTATACTAAGTAAAATCATGCCACATTTAAAGGTATGAAACAAAATTAGCACCATAGTAATAAAGCATACAGTGAGCTGAGTCTTCAGAGAGTGAGACTCATTTGTGCCATATGAAGAGACCAAAGTTATAGCAACAAAGAAAGACAATCTGTACAAGATCTCTAAAATGACAAGCAATCTACATGGAACTCTAAAAATGAGATATTTACAAAGAAAGACTAATTTAAAGGGAAAAAATGGAAAATGAATAAACCTGCTGTAAATAGGGAAGGAGGGAACAGAAGGGAGGGGTGGGGAAGAGGGAGGAAACCAAGATACATCATGTACAGGTACAAAATAACTGTGATGAATGTGATCATTATGTATACAATGTACCAATACATGTTCTTAGTTAAAAATAAAATAAAAAAAATAGAAAAGAACCACACTGCAGTCAAATCAGAATCAATGAGAAACTGAGGATAGTGGCACATGCTTGTAATTCCAGAAACTCAAGAGGCTGAGACAGGAGGATTGCAAGCTTGAGGCCAGTCTGGGCAACTTAGCAAGATCCTTTAAAATAAAATTTATTTCACTTAAGAGTATGGTCTAAAGGTGCATCCATTTACCTAGAAATATCTCAAGCTTATTGTTCTTTATGGCAGAGCAGTACTCCATTGTATAAAAAAATCCACATCTTCTTTATCCATTCACTGGTTGATGGGCATTTGGGCTGTCTCCAAGATTTAGCTACTACAAACTGTGCCGCTGTAAACCTGGGTATGCGTATATCACTGTGGTATGATGCTTTAAATTCTTTTTGGAAGATACCAAGAAGGGGAATAGCTGGGTCAAATGGAACCTCTAGTTCTAGTTCCCTGAGGAATCTCCACACTGATTTCCATAGTGGTTGCACCAGTCTACACTCCCACCAATAGTGGAGAAGGGTTCCTTGTTCTCCACAGCCCCTCCAGCATTTGTTATTGGCTGATTTCTTGATAAAGCCATTCTTTCTGGAGTGAAGTGGAATCTCAGTGTTGTTTTCGTTTGCATCTCTCGAATGACCAGTGATGTTGAACATTTTCTCTTATGTCTATCTGCTGTTTCTACTTCTTCATCTGAGAAGTGTCTATTCATTTCAGTTGCCCACTTTCGGATTGGGTCTTTAAATTTGGGGGGGGTCTGATTTTTTTGAGTTCTTTATATATTCGAGATGTTAGTCCTTTGTCAGAGGACTAGAGGGCAACAATTCTTTTCCCACTCTATGGGTGACCTTTTTGCTCTGTTGGTAGTTTCTTTTGCTGTGCAAAAGCTTTTTAATAAGATAAGATCTTAGTTGTTGATTCTTTGTGATATTTCTTGGGAAATTGGGGTTTTGTTCATAAAGTCTTTGCCTACACCTATGTTTTCAAGAGTTCTGCCTATTCTATCTTCCAGCGGATTCAGTGTTTCTGTTTTAATATTTAGATCTTTGATCTGTTTTGATTTTAGCTTAGTGCATGGGGAAAGATATGGGAGGAGAGGTTGAAGGGAAGGGAGAGGAATGGGAAAAAAGAAGCAGCAAGATATATCATGTACAGGTACAAATTCCCTGTGATGAATGTTATCACTATGTATACATAAAATGTACCATGAAAATAAAATTTAAAAAAAGTAAAATTAAAAAAAAGGTTGGGAATGTATCTCAGTGCTCCCTGGGTTCAGTCCACAGACACACACAAACACACATACACACACACACATGTTTTTAATGAGTGTTTCCCGTGTTCTAAATCAACGGTACCTTTCAAATGAGCACCCTGGACTCTAAACCAGACTCAATAGTATACATGGAATGCTTAGAATCAAAATCTATCCTTTTGATCTTTCAACTGATTGTTATCCAGAACACTAAAGGTCAGACTTAACAGTGAATCCCTGGTCAATTAGAAATGAAGACAGAAGCTTCAAAGGCACACACCCGAGAGGGGCCCAAATATCTCCTGTCAGTAGTGAACCTGATTCTGAGTCATTCCATCATAACTGTGCCACAACTCCACTAGAATGCAAGAAAACTTGCACTGAGTAGAATTAAGCAAATAAGGAAGACTTTCTTTAGGACTGTAAGACTATTGCAGTAGGGGGAAGAGACTATTTCAACAGAGAAAAGATTAAACTTACATTGGAATACAAGAAGGATAGTTGAGAATTTATAGGCAAAGCACATGGCTGGAGAGTCGCTGGATGGAGAATTACTAAGAGATACTTGGTTAGGTATTGCTGATTGAGGGAAGAGGAACTCAATTAGATATTAAAGGTGGAGGACTCTTGTTAAGCAGACTTAGCATGATTCTTAATAAAATATTCACTCAACAGGCCAAGGATGGGACTCAGCATGCTGCTCACTGAAAAAGAGGGCTTAAAGGAACCTAAAGTTTTTTCAAAGAGGAACTTCTTGTAAATACACATAGTCAGGTACTAAAGTATACATTTCAACATGCATAAAAATTTACCACACTGAATTTCTGCCATATTGACACACATATAGATATATGCATATTCATTCTCATGAATGTATATGCTCACACATCGAACTCACTCTTTAACCTATGCATCATTTTCTTACTCAAGTGCCCATAGTGAAAATTTATTCACACTCGTATGTGTTACCAGAATTTAAGATTTATGCTGCTATCCACTAAGTGGAAGACTTGACAGACAGAAGTTAGTGTAAGGACACAGTTTTATTCAAAGCAGGCCCTGAAGGAGATAGAGGGACTTGTTTTTGCCTTAAATCTCTCTTAGGGAACTTAGGAATGTGAAGAATTTTTATGGGAAAAGGGTGGTACAGTGAGACCATAGGCAGAAAATGCCTGACCTGGGGTGGGAGTATTTCCTTTTCAGAGCAAGACTTTATCTCTTCTTGCATACTGAAAAGGATCCAGATGTTGACCTCCTTGGGCCAGCATCTACATTTTATTTTTAGAAAGACACATTACTTTTATGTAAATTAAACCTATGAGCTGAGGAAAAGAGGATAAGTTACAGAGGCCTCGTTTTAGAAATTGAAATACTATGTGAAGGAGATTAGGGAAAGGATTAGGAAAAACTAATAGTGTTAAAGACATCTTCCTGCCCATCCTTTATTCCATTTCTATGGAAGTGAGATGGTAGACCTATCTGGCTGCTTCAAGCTGAGTGAAGGTAAAGAGTGTGTGTGGGGTGGGATGGAACATCTAACTTTAAGGGAGCTCCATTATAGATATAACCACATACTTTGACACTTGAATGCTCACATATTCAAACAAAATTACACATGTCATTCACTCACATATGCTTAACCACACATTAACACAGAAACGTGACTACAAATTCACTCACACAATTTCAAATTCACACACACATAGTGTGAGAATTAAATGATTATGTCAATTTAAGTAAGAAACTTCTAACTAAATTGGATCAGCATAGTTCTGGATGTGGCTGAAGGGATTTACTGAAAACAGAGGGCCCACTTTGGGTGTGAGTGGCACCAACCAATAGGCTTGTAGCCTGAATGGAATAAAAGGCAAATGAACAAGGAAAGTGTGCTTCTGTTTCTTTGGAGGAGCCTCAGTCTTCATTTTCATCTTGGCTGTCATCTCCTGGCTTCTAGCACAGACCCATCAGCCTTCCAGTGCATTCTTCAGCCTCCTGATACAGACTAGCACAGGACACCACAGTGAGCTCTAGGCCTCCGAACTTTGATTGGACCCTTCAGATCTCCAGCACACAGACAGCCCTGTTGTACTCTTCCAAATCTGACTCTGTGGGTGGCCATCATAAGCCTAACTTGCCTAACTTGTAGATCCTTATACCTTTATACGTCTTGT
This sequence comes from Hystrix cristata, assembly GCA_004026905.1. Classification (NCBI taxonomy): domain Eukaryota; kingdom Metazoa; phylum Chordata; class Mammalia; order Rodentia; family Hystricidae; genus Hystrix; species Hystrix cristata. The sequence continues at coordinate 1,075 of PVJO010021032.1, read as the reverse complement.
ATTAATTTTGTTTCTCCAGTAAGCACTGACTGATATACACACCATGCACATGTATTGCATTTACAGACATATATTCGCACACTCACAGTGAAAATTATCATTGTTAGAAATTGTAACATGCTCACATATTCCTTTACACAGTAACATCCTTACACTCAAGACAGCAAACTGACTTCATTACATATGAACACTTACATTACATATCACTCACACAAATATTAATATTCTCACAATACTTAACTAACAGCAATGAACCCAATACATGTTCACTTACATGAACATGCTAACATCCACGCACATTGTCACAAATTCAGGTCTGCACTTGAAAACACATGTAATCAATCACTAATACTGTTATACTCACATACTCTTAGATGCAAAAATTCATGTACTTACTCCAAAGAATGTATGTATTCACATAAATGCACACCCACTGTCTCACATTGTGATGCTTAGAAATCACTCACTAAAGTGCACATGCTGACAAATTGACTCTTTTACAGACACACTCATATATATTTACACTGGCATGCTCACACATTAACTCACACAAACATGCCCACATATCACTGACTCACATAAGTATTATCACACATTCTCTCAAACACATGAAACAATCATAAACTCACTCATACACAGACACACTCACGATATTTATATGCATACACTCATACATTCACTTGGTTATTAAAAGTATAGTTGAAACAAAGAGACGTGCTCACATGTTCATTTTAATGAGGTACCCATTTAGAATCTTGCAAGTTCTTCTGAACAAACACATAAACACACTCATATTTACCTATACTCATTTCTCACACATCAACCTACAAACATTTTACTCAGACATTAACAAAATCCCACATAGACACACATACTCATTGCAGAAACATGCTAATGTAATTTGCTCACAAATTTTCTCACACAGATGAGAAGCACACACAAATATTTACCTGTAAAGTAATACAGAATAAGACATTCTTGGACACATTCACATAAAGAGCATCCTACACAAAGCCCCATACCTACAGATGCTCACACAGCCACTCGCTCATAAAAACACTCATGCATTAACTAA
>PVJO010021031.1:0-22317 GCA_004026905.1 Hystrix cristata | reverse complement strand
AAAACCACATCTTTTTTAGCCATTCATCAGTTGTTGGGCATTTAAGTTGTTTCCAAGACTTAGCTATTACAAATTGTGCTGCTATGAACATGGTTGTGCATATATCACTCTGATATGATGATTTTAATTCTTCTGGGAAGATACCCAGCAGAGGAATAGCCAGGTGAAATGGAACCTCTAGTTATAGTTTTTTGAGGAATCTCCACACTGATCTCCGCAGTGGTTGGACCAGTCTACATTCCCACCAACAGTGCAGGAGGGTCCCTTTTCCCCCCGCAGCCCCGCCAGCACTTGTTATTGGTTGATTTCTTGATAATAGGTATTCTTTCTGGAGTGAGATGGTATCTTAGTGTTGTTTTGATCTGCATCTCTCTAATGACCAGTGATGTTGAACACTTTTTCATATATTTATTTGCTATTTTTATTTCTTCATCTGAGAAATGTTTATTCATTTCAGATGTCCATTTTTGGATTGGGTCTTTAAATTTGGGCGGTTTGATTTTTTTGAGTTCTTTATATATTCTAGATGTTAGACCTTTGTCTGAGGGACAGCTGGCAAAAATTTTTTCCCAGTCTGTGGTTTTTCGCCCCACTCTATTAGTAATTTCTTTTGCTGTGCAAAAGCCTCTTAATAGGATGTGGTCCCAAGCAGTGATTCTTTGTATTGTTTCCCGTCCAGTCTGGGTTCTGTTCATAAATTTTTTCCCAACCCCTATGTTTTTGAGAGCTCTTCCTATTTTATTCTCCAGGAGATTTAGCATTTCTGTTTTAATGTTTAGATCTTTGATCCACTTTGATTTTAGCTTAGTACATGGTGAGAGACATGTATCTAGTGAGCTTTCTTTATAAACAGGATGGAAAGGTTGCATGTAAAGCATATTCTAGAGGTATGTTTCTGGGAGTTAATTCAGGAAAATGTAATTTGGTTGCCACCTCCTCTGGCTGTTTTTCTATTTTGTGAGGCAGCATAGTGTGGAGATTTAAAGCAGGGACGCGGGGCAGATCACCTGCTTTGAGGCCTGTATCCGTCACTTTTGGCCGAATGATCTGAACCAAGTTGCTTGAATTCCCTGCACCGGTGCGTGTAAACTGCTGGATCCCGGCACCCTGCAGGTTGCCAACGCACGCTAGGCCTTTACCTGCTCTGTGCCAGGCTCTGTCTAGGTGAGTTGGGAAACTGGTTTTTTTACTCCCCAAACCATATTTATTCCCTATGAAAATGAAAGCGAAGAAAATGGTGGTTAGTGTCTCTGAGGGGCTTGTGTTCGGCTCAGTGAACGTGCCTCGGGTTGATCTGACTGATGCTCAGACACCACATGAGCTTCCTGAAGTCGCCAGCAGGTGATGCAGTCGGACTGTCTTTCAGACGGTCCGGGTCCGCCGCTCCTCCGGCCTCTGGTTTTGGGAAACAGCAAGAACTACCTCTTTGTCTTTATCCGCACCAGAACCATTAGCATACGGGATAAACAGCGCTTATATTTATCATTTCATGCTGTAGAACATCAAGGGAGGACTTGTGTTGGTTTGCATCCTGCTTCTAAAAGTTGTGCTCCTTCGTATCCAGTGGGGTGGTCCCGTGTGTGTGTGTGTGTGTGTGTGTGTGTGTGTGTGTGAACTCTAGATTTCTTGTTACCAGGCAATAAATGTCCCCATCCTTTAAGCTTCTGTGGGCTATTCATCTACATTATTGATAGTGTCCGCGATGAGAAAAATCTGTGTTCTCGTTAAGGAAACTCACGGTGTGACAGTTAACACACAGACATCCGCCTGGCTGATGGCCTTTTCCCTCTGAGCAGGGGACTTGGTTCCGGAAGGCCAGAGGGCAGGATGCTCTGGGGGCCTCCCTAGGTGATCGGGAAAGGGCTGTGAGAGTAGGGTGGGACCTTAGCAGGCTGGAGCCGCTGCGCGAGAGGACCAGGATGTGGAAAAGACAAGAGTTCATTTCGTTCAGAATATGCGGTCAAGGGGATAGCAGGGACAAAATCTGAGAATTTCTAAGAGAGGAATCGGTGCCGGCAGGGTGAGAGGTGGGGTTTTTGTAAGAGTTTGAGGATGTGGAAGGGTCTGGATTGCAGCTGTGATTAACTTAGGAATGTCTTTTCCTGGATCGTTTAGCACCTTGTAGGTCTCCCCCAGCAGCTGTGTGGTGTTGGCAATTACATGTTTACCTCTGTCATTTTGATGAGACCTTTCCTCAGGCTTGCAGAAGGCTGCTGAGCGTCAGGTAAGGGGGTCCGTAACCGATTACGTTTTAGAGAAGGTGGATGGGGACTCGCTGGGAAGGACGGATGGCCCTTACACGACCAGGCTTCTGCTTCTCAGTGCGGCTGTCTGACGCTGACCTACAGACAGGACTTCTGCTGCTAAGGATTCGAACGCTTTTGCCCTTTGTGGCCAGCAGGCAGCCAGTACAAAGCCACGTCCTCCCAGAAGGAGTGGGGTGCTGCGTGCACACCGTGGCTCAGGCCCCCACTCAGCCTGTGGGGCCACGCGGGCCTCGCCCCAAACCCAGGTCCTGTGCGCTTCCCGGCGCCTGCCCCGGGACGCGAGGAGGCCGCTGGGCCCAGGTGAGTGCAGATGAGGACTCTTGCTGCTTCCCTGAGGATGGAGGTCTGCGGGAGGAAGCACAACTTACTGGTGGAAAGCACAGGCCCAGAGACCCATTTACTGGCTTGTTGCGTCTTCAGGACCCTTGAGTGGTTTTTTTGGCCTTTTGTTTCGTACTGCCTATGAATTGCCATGTGGAGACTTGAGAACCCTTTAGCTCTGGCTGTTCACCGGCTGCCGCCCGCCGCCGCTAGGGGGCGCCGTGGTTCCCTGCCAGACCCCACCGAGTAAGCTTGCAGCTTGGGTGTCTGCTCCCCTCCCCGCAGGAGCGTGTTTTGGGCTTCCACTTCTGTCTTAGTTGGTTATGAGGAAATCTTACGTGATGTAATACAATAACCGTCTAATACAACCTATTCAAGGGAGCGAATGTTCTACCACAGATTCTGTCTGCACGTGGGAGGGTAGTATATATGGTGTGTACACTGGTGGTGGAGATCTTTAGGCAATCCGAGAAGTTTGCCTATCACATTCTGAATCTAATGCACTTTTGGAAAGTTGGAAATGCTTTATTACTTTTTAAGAAAATAAACCGATTCACACATATTTAGGTATGAACCAAAGAATATATTGGTCACGTTTTGGATCTAAAATCTTGCAAAAGGTAGAGGAAGCATCTATATTTTAGTCCTATAAAGGATTCAAATGCCTGTAAAGCTTCTAAGAATATATCTCTATCATACATTGTATATGTTTAAGAACTTATGCAGAGTTTTATTTCTTTGCTATTTTCTAATATACGTTGAGCACCCATTTGAAAAATCTAGAGATGAAGGTGGAACAGAGTGACCCATGTAGAGGACCTGGGTTTAGACAGACATGGGCTCAAGTCCCGGACTGGCAACTTTCTATCTGTGGAACCTTAGGGAGAAATGGAGAGAATGAAAGAGAAATGAAATAGAAGATATATATATATATTAAAAAAAAGGACAGGAAGATCTTAGAGACTCCACACAATCTCAGCAAAGTGTGATTATATTTTATTGTATTAAGATAAATTTATGGATGAGAGATTATTTACAAACTTTTTCCCAATCTGCAGCCCATCCACTGCAAACCTTGAATTCCTAGCTCAGATTTCCCATCTCTCTTACCTCATTCTACTGTTTCCTCATATGCTTGTTTCTGCCCGGAAGGTCAGTTTTCATCTTGTGTAGATTCTGGAACATTCTCACCCCAGATACGCAGGTTCTTCTCTCCTTGGCTTCCTTCAGTGTCCTGCTGAAATATCACCTTGGTTCTGACCTCTGGTCCCACTGACGTACCCTCCTTTTATCCAGCCCTCTCCTGCCCTCTTCCCTGCTTTGCTCTTCTTCTGACACTTTCATTACCTGACAGTGTATTTGATTTTTACGTGTGAACTTACTTATCTTCTGTGTTTTTCCTAACTACAAGGTCATGTCCATGAGGACCGATGTTTGCTGTACTTTTTCAGGAGCCACATGTTGGGAAGCATTTGACAATCACTGGCATCAGTATCACTGGGAACTCGTTAGACAGGCAGACTGTGGCCGCCCAACCCTCCGCGGGCCAAATCAGACCCTGGGGAGGGCCCCAGCCCGCTCCAGGGAGATGGGCACTCAGGATCCGCTCTGAGACCCCCAGAGCTGGTGTGGCGTTCTCAGCTGTTAGGACGTGCTTGGCTCACAGTAAATGCACAGAAAATGCAATTCTGATTGAACGCACGAGTGATTTTAGTGGCGGTCTTAGTCTATTGTGGTGCAAGGCTAGGAAGCCACTAAGAGGAGCTGGACTGGAGAGCTAAAGTAGGCAAATGACCCAAAATAATAGAAGGACTGAGACTGAGCTTCAAAACGAATCACCAAGAAACAGAAGGGAAGAGACAGAGGATGCAGCGTAGGAGCAGACAGTGTAGAAATGTTCTAGAAAGAGGTCCAGAAACAGCTAAGTTTTGCGAGAATATTGATTCGGAAGTAAAGAAGGATTTTAAAGAAGGGTGATTATGTGTTGCTTCATCGTGGTGGAAAAATCTATATAAAGATCTTGATTTATAAGAAGCACATTTGAAGGACAGCTTTCGCTTCTGTACTGTCACTCTATCTGTGCCTGAAGCTCATGGGTCCTGATTTCATAGGGTCCCATTGTATCGGACCCATCCTCATCCTCGGCCTCACCGTCTTGGATCGGGAGACCCCGGTGCACAGTCGACTCCCAGCGAGACTGCCAGGGCCCATGGTCCTGGCCCTGGGCTTTGTGTCATGGGGTCTTGGGGACAGGTCCCTGGAACTTTGCCTACTCACTATGCCCTTTGTCGCTTTGCTTGACTTCTTTGAGCAAAATGAGGATAATAATACTGATCTTCATGTGTTAATGTGGGGATTAACCATCCTGACAGAGAGAGACCCTTCGGCACCACTTGATAAACATTTCCCAGTTTTCTTTACCCCTGTTTTTGTTTTTATTACAGTAAGAGCAAAGCCGCAACACAACAGCAAAGCCCCAACCTTAGGGATGGTACAGTCCATGAAATTGATAGACCCAGTGTGAGTGAATGTGACATCGAGTCCAGGTGGAGTGGATGCAGAACAAGCGAGCCCCACCCTCCTACATGGTGGCCTTCCCCTCTTGGGTACCTCCTGAAAGGAGAGGGAGCAGATCTTGTGAACATGCCCCCAGGGGACTTGGAAAGAAACAGGATCAGCACCTGACACCGTGTGTTTTCCTGCGACCTTTGTCTGGTGATGACAGTCTGTTTTCCTTGCAGGTACATGGCCCGAGGCCAGCCGGGATTCCTGATAAGGGAGGTGCTCCAGCTGGGAGCCTGGTCCATCCTGAGCAGGGTCAGTGAGTGTTTTTGGGCAATCATTTTCTCCAGGTCATTGTGGTCACTGAGGTGTGGGTGGCAGAGTTCCATGCCTTAGCTGGTCTAGAGTGATAGTGAGGGGGAAGCACACCCTTTGTCAGTGCCAGCTGGGAGGCCGGGTCACTGGGTGCACACAGGAGAAACAACTGCGGTTTATTAAAGGTCACTGCAGTCCCGTGCATTGTGCCAGGGGCTCCTTTGGCAGATGAGGAAACCGAGTCCCAGAGGCTCCACAGCTTACCCCAGGGCACACAGCCGGGACATTGTGGCACCAGGATGCATGGTCAAACGGCAAACTTGAGTTGCTTCCACTGTGTGATGCTAAGGACTGGGCGAGAATATGGTTTGGCTATTGTGCTGGAAAAATAGTATTTTTGAGTAAGAGCTAGATTGTGCCTTCAGCGTTTCTGAAATGTTGGAATTAAGTTGCTTTCTCTGGAGGGGTACTCAATGTGCTTCTACGTGGAGATGACAGTCCCTTTGCTGGGCAGGGAAACTAATAAGCAATAGGAATGTTCTTTGTTCTTCTAGAGTACTATTATAATAATTGCATTTGAGTAATAGGACTATTGTGAGCATTAAAGGAGATAGTGCATTCACTGAAAGCTGAATGTTGATATCACAGTCAAAACTCAGTATGTTACCTATTTTTTTTAATATCATCATTATCAGTACTATGTTGACCCATTTGGTAGACAGCTGCTCTTCTATCTCAGTGTTTTTATTATAAATTATAAGTACCGTACATGAATATGAGTTGTGGGATAAAAAATATGCTATTGTTAGTTATCAGCTTATGTAGTTTTCCTTTTTCCTCATAAATTAAAACTGCTCATTAAGAGTTTCGTATAAGCCAAAATTTTGGACTAAAAATATATACACTGGTAGAGCACTGGGAACTCCCATAGATCACTGGCGGGAAGGGAAAGCGCTGGACCCAAGGTGAGGAGCAAGCCGGCAGGAAGAAACATAAAAGGTCGGACTGTGCACGTGACCTGCGATTCCCTGACCCGGAAGAGCTCTCCTGCGCATGTGCAAGGGGCAGGAGCGGAATGAATGTCCAGGGCACGATGATTTGAGACGGTATAAAAAGGAAGCCGTTAGAAGGCAAAGCAACAATCAGTTGAGATGAAAGTAATTCAGTGGGATATTATGCTAAAGTTGACATAAATAATCGGAGCTCTAAGTACCAGCAAGGTAGTATCATCAATGGATAATGCTGAATTAAAAGCAAATTGTAGAGCCCAGCTTAACCATTGCCTGTAGAGCCAGGCAATTTAGAGACTCAGAGAGACCCTACCTAAAAAAAAACAACAACAACAACAACAAAAAAAGAAAATCACTAATTGCAGAAAAATACTTACAGAATGAAACTTGCAAACAATATTATATATTGGACACGAGTATGTTCATTTGTACCAGTAGTATAAAACAGACTCAGCCCAGTGTATACCACAATCTGGAATTCAGGGTGGGTGCTACTTCTGGGAATGAAAGAATGAGAATTGTTCCCCCGAAAAGAAAGCTGTTCAATTCAATCACAGCTTAGCTATTTTACTTCTCATGAAAGTATTGGAACATGACTAGTCAATAACAAGATTTGATAAAAAATGGGTGATGGGTACTTTTCTGTATGTTGAAAATCTTTCATAATTTTTAAAAGGTCTTATTATTTGTTGTGTCCCGTTTTTCTTCTTTTGGGCTTTGTTTTATTGTTTTACTGCCATCAGCATTTTCTGCATAGTTATGCATTTTGGGGGTGCGATTACAAAGGTTTGGGGTTTATGGGTTCTGGTTTGGAGCGTTAGGAATTGCGTTCTTTGGGTTCAGATGCTAACTGGGGTCTGGTAGAGTAAATTATTTCACAGGACTTCCGCTGGGCCTGTGGAACTCCCTGCCAGCAATTCACACCCGGCCGGCAAGGACCAGCTCGGGTGGGAGACCATTGCCAAGGACGGGGACTCAGCCCACCGTGTCGTGTGTCCCCCTGCCCCCCTGCCCCCAGCTGTTTGCTGCTCTCGTCAACTAATCTCCAGCTAGACAGGCCTTAGGAGGAAGTTGGGTGTGTGCGGTGTAATCTCTGACCTGCTGAAGGAAGGAGGGGTCAGAGAGGCCAGGGAGTTTTGTGTCATTCGGATTAAAGTGCGACTTCAGCCAAGGTGGAAACGGGGCACCGAGTTCACAGAAGAGATCGGGGTAAACGGGAGCCGATCCAGCGGGGTGACTGGGTGTGTGTGCAGGCACATGCCTGAGGATGTGCAACAGTGCCCCAAACCTAAGTCACACGAAATCTACAGCAAACAGCTTGGAGTATAACGTCTGATAAGTTCCCAACTCAGCTCCTGTGTCGTGTCTGACCACGATACTATGACGCTCCAACAGGGAAACGGTCCTCAAAGACCCCGCAGGTGACTGCCATTCCCAGGAAGCCAGGTGAAACCCAAAGCAAGGGTTTGAGGTGGCTCCCCTCGGGTGGGTTTGAGATGGCTTGTTTTGTTTTGGGAAGAGCTTCCCACAAGCTCTATCCTCCTGACAGAGTTGTAAGTGTGTGGCACCCTGTTGTTGTCTATGGGTGCACATTTCCCCAAGTGTAGCCCACAGGCCATCTGTGTTCTGTTGGTTCCTCGGTGGTACACATCAAGACGAGCACAGAAATTCAGTGTTGGGACCTTGTGCAGCGCTTTGCCTCTCGCCCAGCATCTCAGGCAGGGTGTGATCATTTATCAGCAGAGTTGTCTACACCCTCTGAACATGGTGGAGACCCGGCTGGGTGATTTTGGACTTACAAGCGTGTTACACAGGACACAAGCTGCATAGCAGCCATGCTGAGGGGTTGCCTGTATGTGCAGGGCGGGTTGCAAGTTAAGCCAAACAAGATCCCCCGAGTGGTCTGTCTCTAATGCTGGTTTGAGGAATATTGTTCTGTACAGAGATTTGGGAGAGCAGCTGGTTTTAGGAATTGGAGGAAGTTCACTGTGTGAAGATGGGTGGTGTGAGACTCGGCAGGGAGAGGGGCTGTGAGGGTGGAGGAGAGGCCTGCTCCATGCAGTGGAGGAACAACAAGGAGCCCAGCGTGGAGTGCGGGCCGGAGTGGACGAGGCCTGAGGGGACAGCAGGAAATGAGAACCAAAGCATTGCCAGGGACTGAGCATGGAGGTTTCCTGGCCATGGTGAGGACGTTGATGCTCTCCTTGGTGAAACAGGAAACTGTCGGGAGGTTGAGAGCAGGGAGTGACATGATCTCATGTTTGAGAAGTCTCGCTTTGTAGAGAAATCACTGAGGTGGGAAGGAAGCCTGGAAACCAATAAAGAGAAGAAAGCCCACCTGGGCTCCAAAAGAGCCGGGACCTGGTTTTGTTCCCTGGTGTCCACCCAGTCCTTAATAATGGATGCTCAGTGTTTGTCAGGTGAATGAAAGAGTGTGTGAATGGACGAAGAAATGAAACAGCACATCAGCTTCCTTAATATTCAAGCACAGAAATCTGTCCCGCTACAGGCCGAGTTGCACTGTGTCAACTTAATTCGGGTGAGACCACTTTTCTCTGAATTTGCTTTCCTCTTTATTGCATAGAGGCAACACTTCCGCCAAGTACAGAGTCGAGTTTTTGCCAGTTGACCCTCTTTAAAGGAGAGAGCCGAATGGCAAAATGTTAGCGACCTGGAGAATGCAGACGAAGGGTGGAAAGGAATTTGTGGTGGTTGGGTCAACAATCCCTGCCAGCTCCTCTCTTGGCCTGGGGTCCGGCTGCGGCTCCAGCAGCCCCCAGAGATGAACTCCTTCTGCGCCTCGAATCCTGGTGCAGGTGGACATATGACTGCACAGTGAGGGGTCACCTGGGCATGCAGGTGACATGCGCGATCAGAGATGACAGGGCAGACCAAGTCCATCCCGGAGGGTCCAGGTTGTCCCTTGTGTCTTCTGCCTCTTGCCCATCTTCTCTGCGCCCGTCCTGATGGCACCAGCTGCCATCCGAGCCTGCATCGAATCCCACCTAACTCCTCCCGCCCCATTCCTCCTGTCCCTGCTTCCCTGAGCAAACCCTGAGGATGCACACCAAATCCAAGAATTTATTAACCTTGCAACTTCCTGGGCTTTTCTATTCTAAATTTTAAAAATCTTAAAAATCTGAGGTAGGTTTACAAAGGAAACTCTCAACCTCCTACCTATTCTGGTGCCAGTTATGTTTACCACAGAGTTTTTCAAGTGGATGAAGATGTCCCTCTCTGAGTTTGACAGATGTTTGCTGAGAAAGCAATTTTTCATTGTTTCTTGGCCTTCGAGCATATAAGGAAGGGTCTCTGATTCAGTTTTGCAATATGTGAACCAAGTGACCCGTCTGTGACTCACAGAGAGGAGGAGGTGCGCTTGACAATCATTGGCAGACACCCTGGGGTCTCTGCTTGGAGCTGTGACCTTAGAATAAGTTCCTGAGATTAAAGTTTAGTCCCAGTTTGAGTCTAAAGGATCTAGAGGATCTAATATTTTTTTTTTTTTTTGGTTAATGAGGGAACAAAAATAATAGCTTTTAAGATCCCAGCAAGAATTTGTCAATCAGGTTTCATTGCTTTCTGCAGCTTGAGAAGTGACATTAGTGGGTGGACGAGTCAGGTGGGAGCTGGGCCCACATGGGGAGCTCAGACTCCCTTCCAGGGATAGACACTGTTCGGCACGGTCATTCTTGCCACACATTGGACACAACTTCTGTCTTATTTATTTTATTTTAAAATGTAATTTGTATTGGCATGTATAGTTGTACTCATTGATGGGGTATAGTGTGAGATCCCAGCACAGACATCTAGCAATACACTGGTCAAGTCAGGGTGAGTAGCATTTCCTGTGCTAATTGCTTCCATCTATTCCATGCCTTTGAGCAGCTCTCTGAAGTCGCCCCACTGCGCAGGAGAACGCCAGCAGCGATTGCTTCTGACTGTCTTTTGGTGTCCATTTTCCATCCTTCTTTTCTCCCTCCTCCTCTGCCCCTCTTGGCTTCTAAGAATCACTGTTCTACATTCAGATAAACTTTTTTTAGCTTACATATGAGAGAGAACTTAAGGAATTCGTCTTTCTGTGATTGGCTTATTTTGTGTAACATATTGTCCTCCAGTTCTGTCCATTTTGCTGCAAACAGTAGAAGTTCATTTTGTGGGGCGAATGTTCTACTCTGCATATAGTCCACATTTTCTTTATACAGTCAGTGGGGACCGAGGTCGATTCCGTGTCTTAGCTAATATGGGCCGCACTGCAATCATTGTGAAAGTGCAGGTATCTCTGATACCCTGATTTTATTTCCCCTTCTATTTTAATTTCTAATTTAATCTCTCCCCTTCTATTTTAAAGTGATTTTATTGACGTGTTCATTACTTTTTATGTTAGCAACGGAATACAAATGTTTAAATACAAAACCGGACAAATGAGGTGCGTCTGTAAGATAGACAGGGCCGGTGGTCACAGTTCGTGGCCCGCCGTGTCTAGGGGACAGTGTCGAGACTGCATCTACCTGCCTTGCATATGCTCTGGTCTCATTCACAGCCTGGCTCCCGAAGGGGCTTGTTCTGAGGGATTGTGGAGGAAGATTCATTTTGTGACACAGTATATGGAAGCAAAAAAGGAATTTTTCAGCTCTTGGGGTCTTTGATGGTGTGACTGGAGCTCAGTCTGGAAGCTGGAAGATGTCAGTGGGTGGGAGGACAGTGTCTCTGTGTGTGAGGGATAAGCCACACCCAGGGAACAGACTGGTTTCATCTTCAGGGAAAAGAACAGGAGAGGATAAAAGGTGAGGACACAGAACTCAGGCAGGCAGAACCTAGCACTCCAGAGGAATTCCCACATCGCCAGGACAGCCCCAGAGCACTCTTCCTGCCTTTCCCAGTAAGAATTTCCATGGCGGTAGAGGGTACTTCTTTCATAGAATTTTACAGTTGAAGAGAACCATAGAGACCCTTTATTTTTTTCAACTTTTCTTTTATTTCAGAGGTAAATAAAATGGGGACTGTATTAAAAAGCAAATTTTTCATGGCCCATGCTGACACCCCCAGTGCATAAAAGATAAATAAGTAAGACAGACTCAGTGTGGGGCACAGGGAACCGTAGAGACTGGGCTAACTACTGAAGGCATGCCTGCCAAGTTGTTACCTAGCTGTAGCCAGCTGGGCCAAGCAGGAAGTAGGAAACAGGAAGCAGGAAGTGGGTCCATGATAAACAGATCTAACTCTGAAAAGAAATGGAAATCTCACTTTTGAAGATGGAGTCTCTTGATTTTTAAAAAAGTTGTTGACAAATTCAAAACTTTACAATACACGGTACAAGCCAAAGAGAGCATGTTGGGAGTCCACATTTGGCTTGGAAATTGCATCTGTGATTTGTGCTAAAGAATATTCCAGCATCCCACACATTTCCTGGCAAGGAACAAGGTAATCACCTCACTTCCTGTCTGGTGTTCACTAAGTCAGGCATCCTTAGCATGGTCGTTTCTTTTATTCCTCATGCAGGTAGAGACCTTAAAGAAAGATAATGTTTTACTTTTGTTTTCCTGCTACCATCCACCAATTTGTGCTTGTTCAGCCGGAAATTGAGGAACTGTTAAGAACTAAAGAACATTTTTGAACTCTCATGCCAGCACTATTTTCTTTTTATTAAATAATTTGCCTTTTATAGTAAACTAGAAAGAGGATGTTCAGAGTCCAGGTTCACAAGGTTCAGGGGGTTTTGCTCAGCTGAGCCCAAAAATAGAATTAAAAAACACAATTTGGTAAATCTTTAATGCCCCAATACTACTCCTTCCTTTGACAAAAGCAGCCACTGGAACCTTTTCTGCCTCTGTAGTTGAGGCACAGGCCTGACTGGCAGGCTAATTCCACTTTTTTTTTTATACACAGGCAATTCTATTTTTATTATTTTTGAGCATTTTTAATGCACAAAGAAAACTGGTACAATACCCAGCTTGATTACAGATCTTTCTCTTCCATTTCCACACAAACTCAGAAAAGGAGTCAGAGTTAAATTGTAAACCTGTGAACTTCAGTTTTGGATGAAGACCATCATGTAGACAAGGCAATTTCCCCAGGCTACATTTTTCCCTATTTTGTGAACAAATGTATTTGCTTTAAAATACTACTTATCATGTTGTTAAACAGGCATCATCTTTTGAAGAAATCCTGAAGAATTTTTTGTGCTTCAAACTACTTTGAGTAGGAAAATCCATCATAGCATAGTGAATGGGAATAGAGGTCTGATTTTTTTCATTCATTAATTAGGTCACCAATTACACACAAACTTATCATATACACACACACATTTCGAAGACACAAGATAGTGGGCAAGTGTTTAATTAGTCCAACAACATTGTTCATTCATTTCATGAGCTTTCCTTGGAATGAGGGATCTGGTTATTTCACTCAATTTCCTTTTGCCTCTGTCCCTCATTGGCAAAATCTGGCAATAATATAGCCTCCCTTAGAAAGTCGTTGTGAAAATGAAATGATATAGAACATAGTGCTTGGAGCACAATATCTCACACGTAAACAGAAGTTCTGTCAAGTGGTTAGTAACACTAAAAAGACTCGCTCTACTAATGTCTCTGTAGCTATCTTGCTTCCAGCTATTAAAGGAGACAGAAATGTTAATTCTGGGACTCATTGTCTTTCTATCACAGTCCATGGCCAGAACAAGTATAATGAAATTCATAACCCGAGTCTATTTTTTGCATCACATTGTGAAAAATGATGGATCTTGGATGATGTTTTATTAAATGTGAGTGCTTGTACCACGAAGACCCACAATGCTCTTTGTGCATGTTCCTATAAAGCTCGTATTCTCTGTGAAATGACTTGGGGGCAGGAGATAAAGCATTTCTGTTTGGCATCATCAGTGTGTCAAGGGAAAAAATGGTTTTCCCAGAACTGTGTCTAGGGAAGTCTTAGAGGTAGCTGTTGTCCTTGAATTTTCATATAAAGCATGGGACAGTTTGCCAGATGTCCTGGAAGCTTTAGTGGCAAGCAGCTCAGATAATTCCAACATTTCTTCTTTGCTGGATCCCTTTTTTCTTTATAGTTTCTCATTCAGATTGAGTATAGCTAAAACGGAGAGAACTTCATTGTTTTAGTTGCTTCATTTGAGCCAGACTGTGTAATACAGTGTTTTGGTACATGAATGCTAGAACCAGAGAGGATGGGTTGGATTTCTAGTTACACCACTTTTATTGGTTGATTAAATTGAGGTTAGTGAGATAAGGGTGATGGAAATAGTGACATCAACTCCTAACTTGGTTGGAAGGAGTAAATAAATGGGTGGCCCTGAGCACCAATTCAAGACACATGAGTTTAGTCACTGTGGACAGCTGGCAGATTCCAAGCCCTCCGGCTTCCATCCGTGGACCCCGTGCTCACAACGCATACACACACCCATATTTTGTTGGTCTTTCAGGGCTTTCCAGATCTACCCTGCTCTCCACACCCCCAGGTTAACATCCTCTGCTCTAGAAAATCTAGAAGTGAAGCGGAGAAGTGTGTTTACATGCGAGACCCACTTCAGTCCTGGTCAGGACACCTTAAGTCTTTTCTGACCCTTGACAAGATAAACAGATATTGATAGAGAAAACTAGACTTGGTTCCTTTCTAAAGATGGTTGAAAGTTATTTTGTTTCTGAAGAAGAACCTTTTAAGCTGGTGACTCATTATTTCTTTCCTTCAGGGAAAGAAATGGAAGGAGTCCTGAAAATATCTATCCCTGGGAATTGTGGCGTCGACTTTCTTCCTCCTGAGGTTTTTGGGGCTTCTGGTTGTGCTCTGGCTAAGGGGTTTCTGTTTCTAGGCCTGTACACTGGGAGGGGCTGGCTGTCTGTTCCTCCTGCTCACTGAGCCTCGTGAGGAAAACCAACATGGCAGCCTCCCTCTGAGTCACTCCGGGAGGGGTGGGAGGTGACTGGGTTCATTAGGCCGGTTAGGGCTCCAAGCAGGCAGCCTTCCTCCCTGGGAAGGTAAAGTCATGTTGACTCTTGCCAAAGACAGGTTAGGAGACGCTGTTGATCTTGTCTTTGTCTCTTGGTGCCAGAGAAAACCCAAAATGGCTTTGAAAATGTTGATTAGGGTTCAGCCTTAGAGAAGAATGTGAATGTCATTCAACAGTGTAGGCTCTAAATAAATACCTGAGGCGTGAATGCCAAGCAATACACCATTAATTCAAACAATGAGTTAAAATAAAGTAATTCAGACAATTAAAATGAATTAATTCCAAGAAATATGAAAAGAATCTGATGAACAGCAAAGATAAAATGATGGCTTTGAGTGGCTCTTCAGAAGCCTAATCTAACATGCAGTTAAATCTTAGACTCTCTCAGTATTTTTCACAAATTTCTTTCCCTTAAAGTGAAGTTCCTCTGAGATCTGGAATTTGCTATCACATACCATAACAGATTTAATTTCACCCACACAAATATGTGAATCATAGTACACACAAATACACATGTGCACATATTTAAGCTCTTATTGTTTCACAGTTGACTACTGACATAGTTTTCTGTCTGCGAATATTTAATTCTACATCTATTATGTGATATTTTGGGCTTTTTATATATCAGAAACATTTTTTCTAGGTCTTGATTATTTTTATAAACTGCCTGAAAACTTGATCCTAATTCAAAGAGTTCTGACATAGTTTTCAGGAATAACCCTTAAAGGGAATATTATTTATGGCTCCACCAATACTTGAATTATTTCCGAGGTTCTTCTGAGGCTAAACAATTCCTGAGGTTATTTACTTGATGTATATATTAGATAAATTCAGGTGGCTCCATTTTGCATCTGGGTATCTGGAGATGGCTGTTTTTGGCATCTGAGAGGAGGGATGTAGGGTCCAGGGACCTAAACACCACCAAAAAAATCTACAGGTGATACATTGTGCGTGCTGAGATCCTGAAGGGGAGATTTAGGATCGAGAAGAGTGTGTGTCGTCCTCAAAAGTGGGCATCCTGCGTCCCTGGTGGCTGTAGGAGTAGCTCATCATGACTGAAGGCTTCCACCCCTCGTCAGAATGGAGCCCAGCTATAGGCACTCCACCCCTTGGGGGCTCCTGACTGGGTAACATTGGGTCACTGTCTTCTCCAACCAGACTAGGAGCTTCCTGGGGATAGGGACTGTGTCTGCTTTTATGTCTTATAGTATATCCTCTGCACCAAGTACACTGACAGGCACATAGTTGGAACTGAATGAATCTTCTTCTTTACTGCTTTTCTGGAGCAAGGCACCATAATGGAGTTGTTATGTGTGCAGCTTTGGAGTCAAGCTACCAGGGACTGAACCCTTGTCTATCACTTACCTGCTCTGGCCACAGTTTCCAAAACAAGAGCTTATACTTTTCATTAGAAAGAGAGAAAGATGCTTCCCTTTTGAAACAGGAATTGGTTTTTCCGATTAACACATGAAGCATGTATTTAACGGTCCGGCACTGTACTGAGATCGGTGGAAGAGGCAAGTGAGGGTGTGGATCTCACACCCTCTGAAGTGTAAAGTTGCCTGGCTACACACTCTGAGCAACACGCAGTTGGACACAATATCAGCACTGTTCCTGGGTTTGTCTTTAATGATTAAAAGTGCCTGCCTGTGGTGTGTCGAAAGACTGTAAATTTGTATTTGGGGTGAGGCTGCTGTGGGTATATTGCCAAGAAAGCATTCATATTAGGCTTGCTCAGTTAGGACTGAATGCAAACGATGTGCGGCAACAAAGGAATACGAGATCGCTTGCATTCTGGTGGAATTGTCTTCGAAGTTGCAGTGTGTCCTGTGAAATCCCAGGGGTGGATTCACCCTGTGGCCGAGTTCAGAGGACTGAAGGGGTCAGGACAAGCTACAGGTGGGCGTTTCTGAAGCTTCCTCAACAGGACCGCACATAGCAAAAGGACGGAGTGTCAGATAAGTGCAAGACTCTGTCCGCCTGGTCCGGTCACATCCAGGGGCTTGTTAATGTGGCTCTAACTGTGCTATTTCCACTCAGAGCCTGGATCCGATTTAGTGGCGCTTGGCTTTCCTCCCAGAGCCGAGTTATGAATGGCGGATTGGAATTCTCCTGGGCAAAGGTGTCTTTGTTCAGCCTTTCAGTTGCTGCTCCCCCTCCCTGGGTCCTCGTTTACTGTCTAACTGGCATTTCCTGTTGTCGGGACTTTGTACCACTTGTGTGAGTCCACAGTCAAGCTGTTCCACTTGCTTCTCCTATTTGTCCATTCATGGAATAGATATTTATGATGGCTTTCCTGTGGCAAAGGCACTATTTAAAATGCTGGGGAAAGGGGCGTGGTTGCCTGTACCTGTAATCCTTGCGTTCTGGGAGGCAGAGGCAGGAGGATTGCAAGTTCAGGCTCATCCTGGGCCACTTAGTGGTTTAGCAAGACCTTGAAAGACTTCAGAATGAAACATAAAAAAGAGCTCGGGCTGTAGCTCAGTGTGAAGATCTTGGGTTCAATCCCCAGTACTTAAAAAAATAATAATAAAAGATGCTGGGGAACAGAAAAGTGAGCAAAATAAATAAGACATATTATTCCTGTTGAAGAGCTAAATAAGCAAGCAAAATAATGGTAGATAGTGCTACGGGACAAAAAGGGAGCAACATAGCATGATGCTAGAGTGGCTTTGTGGGGATGAGGGTGTGGCGGACTTAGTAAACATGGCCTGAAGATGTGATTTTTGTCCTGAGGGACAGTGGGAAGGATCCAACAGTGTAATGATCCGGAGGTAGAATGTTCTGGACCAAGAAATCTCAACTGCTAGAAGGTCCTCAGGCAGGGATGACCCCGGCTTGATGAAGGGGTGACGACTGCATCACCGAATCGGGGCGTGTTGTGGCTGAACGAGCAAGAAGGAGGGTGCGGGGTGAGGCTGAGAGCACCGGGACCTGGTAAGCGGGATCAGACTTTGGGCCTCGACCTTGACTAGCTGCCTCTTTGTGTCACCCCTCACACCGAGACCCGCGAGCTCTGTGGGCCTCGCTTGCCCTGCGCATCCCGGTTCTGCCCAGTCACCGTCTCCTTCGGCGCCGTCTGGTACACGCGGGGTCCGTCTGCCCCTGGACCGCGATGGTGTCCTCCCAGGCAGTGTCCCCGCCGCCCTTCCCGCCCCCTGAGAGCACACACAGCCTGCAGCCCCGAGCCGGCCCTCCGCTCCATCCCGCAGGCCGCTCTCCGCTCCTGGCCCTGGATGCTCTGCTCTTGGGACCCGGGGTGCCCCGACCCTGGGCGTCCACATGTCTTCCCTGCTCCCCTTCTCCAGGTCTCTGGCCCACGTCCCGCGCCACAGAGGACTCCCGGTCCACTCGTTCCACCCGGAGCGGCACTCCAGGCTTCTCTATCTCACCCCCCTTGTCTTTGCCCAGCTTACTCAGCGGGGGACAGAAAGCACCTTTGTTGCTCTCTCTCCGTCCTGCAGAGTGTAAACTGCATGTGGTCCTCGGCTTTGCTTCCTGAGGGCCCCTCAGGCCTCCGGCGAGGGCCTGGCACGCAGTGGACTCGAGAGAACAGCTCGGAAATCAAGACATCTGTTAGCTCCCCGCTCTTCACTCTTTCTTTCCCTCCCGTTCCGGTTTCCACTTTCACTTTCCTCTTGCTTTCTCCTCGCATTTCATTTTCCTTCATTCTCAGATTGGTAGTAGAAAAACTGATTTAAAAACCTTCAAAAAGAGAAGATTCAACGGAATCTAAAAATGATTACAAATATTATAATGATATTTTATATTTCGAAATAAAAAGTAGTTGTGTGGCAAACAGGATTCTGCAGAAATGATATGTGTGACTTCAAAGCTGGGACCTAGAAGAACACGTGGCTTCTGTCTGGCTTTCTTGGTTCGCTGTCACTAGGGGAGTCAGCTGTGCTGTGAGTCTGCCCCAGGGTCCGCTGGAGGTCTGCGTGCTGAGGAACGGAGGCCTCCACCAACAGCTGGCTGCTGGCTCCCCACCCGAGCGAGCCGCTAAAAAAGGGGTTTCTCCACGCTTGGTGATGGCTGTTCCAGCCAACGCCAACATCTGGAGGACAACTGCATGGGAACGTTGAGCCAGAGCTGCCTGGCCAAGCCACATCAGAAATTTCTGGGCCCCCAAAGTTGTGTAAGATGAATGTGTCTAGTTTTTGGTAATTTCTTGCGTAACACTAGTAAGACTGGGATTTGGCTTGGTGGTAGAGCACTTGCCTAGCGAGTGGGAGACCTGGGGTTCCATCCCCTGTACCTTCAAAAGCAGTAGGTAAATAATATAAGTACTTTACATTCTTTCTATACCAGGTAGATACATTTTATCTTTCTGTAGTCCAAGGAGGCAAAGAATGGTGAGGAATAGTCCTGTTCGGTTTTGTGAAGACATTAAAGATTTGAAGAATGAGGTGTCTTGCTCAGTCAGTAGAGTTACAAGTCAACTTGAGTGGGGAGAAGTTGAGCCTTATCGGCCTGAGGAAAGCCCAGGTCTGCCACCTTCTAACCAAGTAACATCTGCAAGCATTGATTCATTAAATCTGGGGATAACGATGGCACCTGTTGACAAGGTGCCTTGGGGAATTAGAAGAGATGACAATGTAAAGTCCTCAGCAGAGTGAGTGGTAAGTGACCTAAAAATGTTTAGTGAATAAATTCATTTTATTGTTATAGGAGTAAAATTTAAATCAAATAATTCTATTTTTCGAGTCCACATCTTTGCTATTCAGAGGTTTGGGAGTGAACCCCAGTCCCATGACTTAAGCTCTTCTAGCATGTTGCTGAGGTTGGAGTCAGAGTCCCGAACCTCACAAGGTGGGACTGGGTGGAAGTCAGTAGCTTCCCGGCTTCCTCATCCCTGTGCAACCTTTCGTGGCAGTTTTTGTGGCTCAGCAGAACTGGGACCGGGAGAGAACAAGGAAGGAGACTTGGGGAGCAAAACTGAAAGGGATGACAGCCAGATCAATATGCAGTATTGAAAAATGAAATTGGCAAACTGCAATCGACAAATGGGACACTTGATTTTAAATGCAGTTTATTGAAAATTCACGACTCACAGCTGTAAATTCAGTAATTCTCATCAAGCATTTTAGAAGCATTTTTTTTCCACTTTAAAAATATTTACAGGGACAGATTTGTAGGAAGGTGATACTCACAAACATGAGCAATTGTGAGGCTAATGGCATTTGTGCCTTGAAAGGGGTCAGCAGGAATCTGGAAGCTACCACAATGTGCTGAGGACCGTGTGGGTGCAGTGTGGTGGCTGAGAGGGGTGTCATCCTTGCTAATAGGTCTCTCATTCTCAGGTTTCTGCCCTTTCCTCATTCACATCGTTCCTACTAAAAACAAATTTTTTTTTGAGGGGGTGCTGGGGATCGAACTTGGGGCTTTATGGCTTGCTAGGCAAGTGCTCTACCACTTGAGCTAAATCTCCAACTCCTCTACCAAAAATTTTAGAACTAAAAACATGTCTTTTAAATCTGTGCTTTTTGAAGGGAAAGATTTCAAGATTGACTTTCAAAGTTGTAGAAACCAGAACTCTATTCTTCACAAAAAATCTAAAAGCATACTCTTCCATTGAGATACAGAGCATAAAAATAATGCTAAAAATAAAAAACCCTTACAATTATAATAAATACTTTTAAAATTATAAGAGAACATTGTGAGCAACTATGTGATGATAAGTTTATAAATCTGAGACTGACAATTTTCTAGGAAAAAAGAATTTGACTTACTTTAGCTGACCCACGAAGAAAAAGGAAGTATGAATGAACCAGTAACCATAAAGGGATTAAGGTGGTAAAGCATCTGTGCGCGGAGCCAGCGCGGAGTCCACGGGTGTGGGACGTGACCCAGGTGCTTCTATGGGCCCCATGATGACTCTGTATTGCATTTTTTTTTTTAAAGAAGTGACTTATTTATTAATGGCCCCTTGCCTTCATTTTGTACTGTGCCCTGGAAATTATAACCAGTCCTGTCTACACCTGTGTATTTTCACAGGTGAGTTTGACAAGACATTTTTAAGATACAGACAATAAAACTTTTTGGAAAACAAGAAAACAAGGCAAATTACCTAACCCATTTTAGAAGATCAGTGCAGTGTTGTGGACTTCCAAGATCTCTGAAACAAAATCAAGGCAAAATTTGCAAATGTGCTTTTTCAGATCTGCCGGAATAGGAATAATAACCGTGGTCATTCATTATTACCCAAGAAGTTTGACATTGACTTACACAATCGAATTGTCTTCTCTTCAAGTGAAATTGTTTCCTAGTTTTTCTTTACCCGGTTCCAATAAGGAATATGCTAAACAAGCTGTTTTTACATTTGTTCTGGGCTAATTGATGAGTTAACTATTTTAAGCTCTTCCGGCACTTGTCAACTTGTAAGGTCTTAATATGAATGTTTTTCCGGATCACTTGCTCATGAACCTTGGAAATATTTTGCAAATTGACTTCATGCTTGGCCAAAGTAGGACTCAGCAGGATTTTCAGGAATCTCGTTAGGAGCCAGCTTTATTCTGCTCGTCTCCAGTTGTGCTCCAACTACTGCTGCTCCTCTGAAAGGCAGCCATGAGCTCATCTTGGGGCTTTTATGTTTATGATTTTAGTTTTTCATCTGAGCTAATGATCTACTTCTGTCATTTTAACAAAACCCAAAATGACTTAGTTGTTTTCGAAAACATCCATGCCTCTTCTATTATTCCCTTCCTTCTTCTCTTCTTTGCTTTAATTATTCCATTTTCGGTGAGAAATGAGATGACTCATACTCAAAGTTTTTTAATAGTCAAAATATCCCTGAAAATATTAATGGTGTTTGAACAATGATCTCAAATAATTTGCTACAACTTCAGTCCTAAAAAAGAACAAATAAACCTCAGCATGGGAAAGTTAGAATAAGGTTGGTGAATTACGCTGTGGAGAACCGAATTTCTAGGAGGGAAAAATAAACAACTTGAGAACAGAATTCCTTTCATGTTTAACGAGTATGTGAAATCTGTCAGAAATTGTTTGGTAGATACTTGTTGGATTAATGTGTAGTACTGGTTCTGAGAGCAAATTCAAGACCTTAGGTTCCATGTAGCTGGACTTCCCCTCTGGACAGGGGTTCCCCGCTGTTCTTTGCTTTGAGGGCTCCCTAACAGAACCCCAGGCTTCATCAAGGCTTGAGGATGGTACAATGGTGGCAAATCACTTCTGACATTTTCTGTGGGTTAGAAGTAGGTCACAGGGCCTACCACAGTCAAGGAATGAATCTATCTTGAAGACAAAGATATGCCCCAGGACCTGGGCACTGAGGCCACCATTATCATTGGCCTCCACAGTCACATGTCCTGGGTCAGATTTTGGCCCGTGACTAGTTCCAGGAAACTTAAATGTATTACTAATCTCAAAGCTTCACTTTCCTCATCTGTAAAATGAAGCGTATGACTTTATCATAAGATTGTTCAATTCCAGTGATGCCTAATTCCCAGCTATTCTTGTGCCTTTTTTCATAACTTTGTCCAATTTGTATGACTCATGAAATATCATTTGCTTGGTGTTTTATTGAATTACAACCCCTTTAAAATTTAAATCAAATTGAAAAGTGAATTTATTAATATGATCAGTAATTTTAAGAGTTACCATTACCAAAAGATAATTATAAACATACACATTACCAGAAATGAAAATGATTTGTGTGTTTCTACAGTT
Organism: Hystrix cristata; assembly: GCA_004026905.1. NCBI lineage: Eukaryota > Metazoa > Chordata > Mammalia > Rodentia > Hystricidae > Hystrix > Hystrix cristata. The sequence goes on along the minus strand of PVJO010021031.1, from coordinate 253 downwards.
TGTCCTGCACGTAACTTGTGAATGACATACATCCATTCTTAATAAAATACCAAAAAAAAATTGATGGCATATACTTACTATGGTGTGAAGCACACAATGAATGTTTGATAAATGTACACGATTCTTATTACGTAAGTTTGATATCCAGAATACTTGCATATGTAGAATGAGCAGATATAAGGTACAGGCTGTGATTCTCTTTCAGTATTTTTGGCAGATATTGTCAGTTATGACCTTCTCTCTGCCACATCTG
>PVJO010021030.1:0-30881 GCA_004026905.1 Hystrix cristata | reverse complement strand
TCTTAGTTCCCTGAGGAATCTCCACACTGATTTCCATAGAGGTTGTACCAGTCTACATTCCCACCAACAGTGGAGAAGTGTTCCTTTTTCTCCAAAGCCCCTCCAGCATTTGTTACTGGCTGATTTGTTGATTATAGCCATTCTTTGTGGAGTGAGGTGGAATCTCTCAAGGTTGTTTTAATTTGCATCTCTCGAATGACCAGTGATGTTGAACATTTTTTCATATGTCTATCTGCTGTTTCTACTTCTTCATCTGAGAAGTGTCTATTCATTTCTGCTGCCCACTTTTGGATTGGGTCTTTAAATTTGGGGGATCTGATTTTTTTGAGTTCTTTATATATTTGAGATGTTTGTCCTCTGTCAGAGGAATAGCTGGCAAAAATTTTTTCCCACTCTGTGGGTTGTCTCTTCGCTCTGTTGGTAGTTTCTTTTGCTGTGCAAAAGCTTTTTAACATGATCAGGTCCCAGTTGTTGATTCTTTGTTGGTATTTCCTGGGCAACCGGGGATTTGTTCATAAAGTCTTTGCCTACACCTATGACTTCAAGAGTTTGACCTATTCTATCTTCCAATAGATTTAGTGTTTCTGTTTTAATATTTAGATCTTTGATCCACTTTTATTTTAGCTTAGTGCATGGGGAAAGATACGGGTCTAGTTTTAACCTTCGGCATGTGGAGAGCCAGTTTTTCCAGCACCATTTATTAAAGAGACTGTCTTTCTTCCAGTGAGGTTGTTTGGCCCCTTTGTCAAAGATAAGGTGACTTGAGAGTGTTTGGACCTGTTTGTTCATCCTCTAATCTGTTCCATTGGTCCTTGGGTCTGTTTTTGTGCCAGTACCATGCTGTTTTTATTACAGTAGCTTTGTAGTATAGTTTTAGGTCAGGGATTATGATGGCCCCTGCTTTGCTTTTGTTGCCCAGAGTTGCTTTTGGTATTCTAGGTTTCTTTTGGTTCCAAATGAATTTTAGGATTGTCTTCTCTAATTCTGTGAGGTATGCTACTGGTAATTTAATTGGGATTGCATTAAATTTGTATAGCAGTTTTGGGAATACAGCCATTTTCACTATATTGGTTCTTCCTCCCCAGGAGCAAGGGATATCTTTCCATTTTCTGATATCTTCTACAATCTCCTTTTTCACTGTAGTTTTCATTGTATAGATCTTTTACTTCCTTCATCAGATTGATTCCTAGGTACTTCATTTTTTTGGATGCTATTATGAAAGGTGTTGTTTCCTTAATTTCTCTCTCGGTGAGTCTGTTGTTTGTGTACAGGAATGCTATTGACTTCTGAGTGTTGACTTTGTATCCAGCTACGCTGCTGAATTTGGTTATTAAATCTAGGAGTCTTTTGGTGGAGTTTTTGGGGTCCTCTATATAGAGTGTCATGTCATCTGCAAATAATGATAATGTAACTTCTTCTTTTCCTATCCTTATTCCTTTTATTTCTTTCTCTTGTCTAATTGCTCTGGCTAATGTTTCCAGAACTATATTGAATAAGAGTGGTGAGAGCAGACATTCTTGTCTTGTTCCAGATTTTAGAGTGAAAGCTTTTAGTTTTTGACCATTTAGTATGATGTTGGCTGTTGGTTTGTTATAGATGGCTTTTACCAGGTTGAGATAAAGACCGTCTATTCCAATTTTCTGCAGGGCTTTTATCATAAATGGGTGTTGGACCTTGTCAAATGCCTTTTTTGCATCTATTGAGATGATCATATGGTTTTTGTGGGTGAAAGCATGTAGCACATCACAGAAGAGCCATGAGGACAAAACTGGCTTAGAGATCTTTCTCATTTGTTTCAAAGAATATTTCATCATCAAAAATATATACCTTCTCGTTTGAATATGAAATTAAAGACAAATTTAAGAATGACCCACCTTACTCCAAGCATAATTCCAGGTCACACAACTGTCACTTCCCAGAAGATCCTTGAGCCAGGTGACTGGGTTTTGATAAATCTGACCATTTTCTACCTTAATTTTACCACTCAATAAAATACTGGCCTTGTGGGTAGTCTCCTAAAGTGAAAAACAAAAACAAAAATTAAGGTTAAAGTTGCTGAAATGAGTGAACTTCTGTTTCTGGCCATGATGAAATAACAGGGACCAAATTTAGTTTAACACAATCAAAAACCAACAAAATACATGAAACAATGGTTTTCTAGACACCAAACATGAGGCAACAAAGTACAATGGTCCCTGTGTGGGAAGACTTTAATGTGGGAAGCCCTAAAACCACCCCAGGCTCTGAGAGAGCTTTCAGGTCATGATGTAGGGAAAGGGAATCCAGGCAAAGCCTGTGGACTCACAAAGGTGAGGAGACAGAGCTAAAAGTCTAGGAACAAAGGGGGCTAGAGTCTGCAGGACAAAGGACTTAAAAAGAAAGATGTAGAAAAAAGCTCTGTAGCTCTTCAGAAGATCCTCTACCTTAAGCATTGAGCAGAGTAGTGATCAGTGTTTATGTGAGAGGAAATTGACCAAGGTTAAAAAAAAAGCACCACTTGAAAGGATTAGAGGTAAGGATACCTGGACCCTCTCACAGGGTAGGAAAGTAGTGTCCTTAACAAGAGCAGGAAAAACCTCAAGATTGATGGGGCATTTTTAGGGTACATAAGAATCTTGTCTCAGTAATAGAAAATAATTAGCTCTACACTTGCTCCAATCCTGTGTAACGAATCTTAACAAGACTCAAAAGGATCAAACTATTTCCAAGTAATTTAAAAGTATTCTAGGACAAATTTCCAAAAATATTTATAAGAATACAAATATATCCAGCATTCAGTGAGGCAAATTTCAGTGTGTGGGATCCAATTTAAAAAATCAGGGGGATTTAGCTCAGTGGTTAGAGTGCTTGCCTCCCAAGCACAAGGCCCTGAGTTCGATCTCTGGCACAAAACAAAAATAAATTAAAAAAATAAAAAATCAACAAGCCCTAAATCCAATGATATTGACATAAGATGTGAATGAATTAAATAATCTCATAAAAAGGCAAATATTGTCTGATTTGATTTAAAAACAAGATCCCACGATATAGTGCATACAGGAGACAGACACCACATTAATCCAACCAGGCAACAAGCACCTATAGAAAACTTCATTCAACAGCAGGGGAATATATGTTCTCAATTGTACATCAATATTCCCCAAGATAGCACGTTTGCTAGCTAGGCCACAGAATAAACCTCAACATTTTTATGAGAACTGAAGCAATATAAAAATGTTCTCCAATCACAATGGAATGAAATTAGAAATAAATAAATTAAATTAGAAAAATTGGGATATTCACCATCATATGAAAATCAAACAATGTATCTCTAAATAGACAATGGATCAAACAAGTAATCAAAATACAAATTAGAAAATACTTAAGAGGATGGAAAGACAACACTGAAACTTAGGGAATGCAGCAAAAGCAAAGGGTTATAAAGATATAGATTAAAAATGCCTATATTAGAAAGAAGATCTCAATTGAACAACTGAATTTTTGACTGAAGACAATGGAAAAAGTAAGAGCAAACTAAACACAAAACAAAGAAATAATAAACTTTGGTGTGAAAATAAGTAAAACAATAGAAACATAGCTAAGAAAAATCAACAACACTAAAAGTTCGCTTTTTGGAAAGATTCAACAAAATTGACAAACTTTTAAGCAAGACTAAGAAAATTAAGTAAGAAGATTCAAATTACAAAAATGGAGACATTACTATTGACTTTACAGAAATAAAAAGGATTATAAAATAACACTATGAATACTTACATGCCAATAAATTAAATGAAATAGACAAATATGTAGAAAGACAAAAATAACAAAACTGACTCAAGAAGAAACACACTCCAAAATTACCTATATGAGTAAACAGATGGAATTAGCCATTTAAAAATTACCTACACCACATGGATGGTTTTATTGCTGAGTACTACAAAACATTCAAAGAAGACCTAATACCAATTCTTTGGAAGCACTTCCAAAAAATTAGGAGAAACATTTTGAAGTCTCTCTATGAGGCCAGACAACACAAGAAAACTACAGACCGATATCTTTAATAAATATGGATGCAAACTACTAGAAAATTAAATCCCGGAACATATGAAAAGAACATGACCCAGGTGGATTTATCCCAGGAATGCAAGGTTGATTTAACATTGCAAAATCAACTAATGCTATACCCTACTATTGAGGAAACAACAAAAAAATTGTACATCTTCATCTCAATAGGTACAAAAAGAACATCTGACAAAATTCACTACTCTTTCATAATAAAAATACCTAACAAACCAGGAGTAGAAAGGGATTTCTTCAGTCTGATGAAGGCAATCTATGAAAAACATAAGGCTAAGATTATACTTTATGGTGAATTCTTTCTCCCTAAGAAAAGTAGTCTTATATTAGGGAAAAAAATAGAAGTTTGTTCTCATCGCTTTATTTCTACACTGTACTAGAAGTTTTAGCCAGTGCAGTCAGGCCACAAAAAGAAATAAAAGACATTCAAAATAAGGAACCAGGTGAAAATACATCTATTTATTAGACATGGTAATTTATATAGAAAATCAACAGAATTTTCAAAAATTTACTAGAAGTAGAAAGTTTAGTAAGATTACATGTCAACATATAAAAATCAAGTCCTATGCATTAGCAATGAAATTTCAGAAATTAAAAATTTAAGGACTGTATCACTCATAATACTGTCAAATATATGAAGTACTTCAGGATAAGTTTAACAAAAGGTATAAAAGAACTGTATACTGACTCCCACACTACAGAGAAAAATCAAAGAAGATCAAAATATGGAAAGACACACCATATTTATAGATTGAACAATTTAATCTTGGTAGGCTATCATTTCCTCCCTAACAAAACTATAAACTTAATGAAACACCAATTATAATAGCAACAGCCTTTTTTGGGTAGACATTGACAGACTCATTCTAAAATTCATATGGAATTGCAAGGGACCTAGATTAGCCAAAATGATTCTGAAAAAGAAAAATAACTGAAGACTAATACTACTCGATTTCAAGATTTATTATACTGCTACAATAATCAGGATAGTTGAGCACTGACAGAAAGACAAATAGATCAGTGAAACAGAATAAGGAATCTACTGATTTGACCAAAGTGCACAGGCAATTCAATAGAGAGAATATCTTTTCAACACATATTGCTGGAATACCTGTATGCCCAAATTCAAAAACATGAAAACGGATCCTATTTTGTACAACATATAAAAATTAATTAAAAACAAGTCATATCCCTAAATGTAAACCAAACACTGTAAAAACTCAAATCAAAAGGAGAAAAGCTGTCACTCTGAGTCAGACAAATATTTTTCAAATATGACATAAAAAGTATAATATACAAAAAAGCTGATAGGTTAAACTGGATCAAAATCACAGGCTTCTGTTTTTTAAAAGATAATATTGCACACCCCGCTCCATAAGCAAAAGGCCCACACTGAGCACATGGTACCCCTGACACAAAGGCATGACCATTCAACAAATCCAAGCTGGCTCTATATTTTGCCTTCACTTAGCACGGGGCAGCAGAGGCACAGACTAACCTATCAACTGGTCCTGGACAAGGACAAGGTGCTGGGAAAGAAAGGAGCAACCAGACCCCAAGAGTGCCGACATTAAGTCTAATGGCCCATCTGAACCTCAGCCCATGGCCTACATGTAGCGGTGCTTCCCATCCACCAGTGGGAGCAAGGGCATACTATACCTTGCACAGTAATTACAGTCTGGGGGGAATGGACAGAGGGGCCTCTGGTGAAAGAAGGGAACCTCAAAATCCCAAAGTCCTAAAACTAGAAGGAGAAAATTGTGACTGGCTGGATCCCTAGACTGCAGGAAAGAAACCACTCATTCTAAAACAAAGGATTTTTTTTTCTTTGACTCAATCTTTTTCTGATTTTTATATTTTATTATTTTCTCTTTTCTTCACTGGGTTTTTTTTTTTGAGGGTGCGTGTTTTTATCCTTTTTTGACTTTTATTTTTGTTTATTCCTTTTCTTTTTTCCCCTTTCAACTTTTTTCTCTTCCTTCTTATTGTTCTTTTATGTTCTATATTTTGTTCTTCTGTTTCTGTTCTTTTTCAAATTCATTCTTTCCTGTGACTGTTTTATAACACTATTAATATCCATTTACTTGTCAATAGGTCTCCCCTATCTCACTTTTTTCTTCTCCTCATAACCCATTGATTAATTTTTCAAACTTTACAGTTTTCATTCTCTAGTTCCCACCCCTGTACCTTTACAGTATAACTACTGAACTTTATGAATCTCTAGATAACTAGTTAAGTTTACACAACTGCTGCTGAATACTGTTCTATTATTATAGAGGTAAAGTTGTCCCATTCAGTAGACATTTACTGTAGGTCAACAGTAGGTCAATATTTGGTTTGTCTTAGTGTTCATACTATAATTATATATTTCTTATATAAAAATTATATATTTTATAATTATGGGTGGTACATTATTGGTCTTAGGGTTTGTCAATATTCGGTTAGTCTTGGACACTATGATTAATACTGATTTTATTACTATAGCCAAGATGGCATAGTGGTGGCCATTACTTGGTTTTCTTGGGATGCCAATATCTGGATTGCCCTAGGGTCTTTAACGATATTGTGGTCTCTTCCTGGAAAACTGGGTACTGGGCCAAATATGATGCAAACTCCCATCCCAAGTAAACAAAGGTGGTTGCATCCTGGAACAGAGGCACAGACCAATAGTTAGATATGCCCAGAAAACACTACTGAAAAGTAGACATCAACAAAAGATGACTCCACAGCAGAAACAAAGCTTTCCACTACCTGTAAGTCTCAACACAAAACAAACAAAAACAAACATGAGAAGCCAAAAACAACCAAAAAAAAACCAAACAACAAAGACCTCTCAAAACTCCCAATTCCCCAAAGCTGATCCATGGAGCATCAAAGGGGAAGAAACCTTAAGCTACACAGCTAAATTATTTGAAGTGATATCAAAGGAGATAACAAAATAGACCAATAATGCATTTGGGAAGCTCACAGAAGAAATAAATAGAAGGTAATGGGCCAAAGAAAATGATCAGTGAGTCTACAGAAGACACTAATAAAAAGTTAGCAGAGCTAAACAAAATGATACAAAACATGAACCACCATTGCAGAAAACAATTAAGAATCCATAAAAAAGGCTCCAAACAGAAATTCAGATTAAAAATTCTATTGAAAGTGTGGGCAGCAGAAATGACCAATGTGAGGACATAGTGTCAGAATTGGAAGACAGGGCTGTAGTTGGTGACTAATTAATGAGATATCTTTAAAACAACAACAGAACATGAAAAACAGATTCAACACTTCCTAGATGATGCAAAGAACACTAAGATTAACTGGTATTAGCGAAAAACCAGAAAACAGCACAAACGACATAAAACACTTATTTATTGATATAATAGCAGAAAACTTTCCAAATGAGGGAAAATAATTTGACAATACAGATTAAATGAGGCATGTAGAACCTCAAAAGTAGCCATGATCAGAAAAGAACCTCTCCGCAATACATCATAGTCAAAATCTTGGAAGGGCAACATTAGAACAGAATCTTAAAAGTGGTTTGAGAAAAGCAATTAATCCCTCATAAAGTTAAAGTCTAAAATTAAAGCAGATGTCTCAATACAAATTTAAAGGCCTAGAGAGTTTGGAATAAAGAGTTTCAAGCCCTAAAAGAAAACATTCTTCAATCCAGGCTGAATATCCTAAAAAACTTTCTTTCAAAATTAATTGAAAAATAAGATATTTTCATGATAAAGAACACTAGCACCCCAAAAAATTCTCAAGCATATCCTAGAAAGAGACAATTAAGCTAACAATGACAAAAAGGTGTAATGGCCTGAATACACCAGTTGGGTGAGCAGTTAAGCAGAAGAGAAAGATAAATAATCAGCAACAGGAAAATAAGGAAATGACAGGCACAAGTCAGTATCTATCCATAATAACTCTCAATATGAATGGTTTCAACTTGCTAATCAAAAGACAGAGTGGCAGAATGGATCAGGAAACAAAATTCAATGTTTCATTATATACAAGAAACACGTTTAACACAAAAAGAAATTCCTAGCCCAAAAATAAAGAATGGAAAACAATAATATATACAATGGGAACATTAAAAAAAAGCAGCCATAGCTCTTCTATATTCAGACAAAGTAGTTGTCCAGCCAAAACTGGCACAGACAGCCACTGCATATTGATTAGGGGAATATCCGACAGGAAGAGGTAACAATTATTAACATATATGCATTGAACAATGGCACACACAAATTCATAAAAAAGTACTACTGAACACAAAGATCAGACAAACATAAATACAAGTATAGTGAGAGACCTCAATGCTTCTCTATGACAAACAGATCAACTAGACAAAAAAAATCAGCAAAGAAATATCACAGTTGAACAAAACCTTCAAATGGATTTAATAGGTATCTACAGTGCTCCACCCAACAAAAGAATAAACATTCTTCGCAGCAGCACATAAAACTTTCTCCAAAATAGACCACATACTAGGCAATAAAGCAAGCTTAAGTAAACGTAAAAGAACTGAAATTATACCATGCATATTATCAGATTACAGTGCAATGAAACTAGAAATCAACAAAAGAAAACACAAAAATTATGCAAATACATAGAAATGAAACAATATACTCTTAAACAAACAATGGGTTATACGACAAATCAAGTAAGAAATAAGACCATTTCTAAAACTAAACAATAATGCCAGTACAACACAGCAGAATTTATGGGACATAATGAAAGCAGTTCTAAGAGGAAAATTTATAGCTGTGAATGCCCACATCAGAAGAACAGAGTGAGCCCAAATAAATAACCCAATGATATACCTCAAGGTCCTAGAAAAACAAGAACAATCCAAATCCAAACTAGTACAAGGAAGGAAATTATAAAGATCAGAGCAGAAATTAATGAAACTGAAACTAAAAAATAATACAAAGAATCAAATGAAAAAAAAGAATCAAATGAATCGAAGAGTTGGTTCTTTGAAAGAATAAACAAAGAGACAAACCTTTAGCCAATGTAACCAAAAAAGGAGAGAAAAGACCCAAATCCATGCAATTAGAAGTGAAAAGAGTTGAAATCACAATAGACTCTGCTGAAATAAAAAAATTATTAAAAACTACTTCACAAACCTCTATGCCAATAAACTGGGGAATTCAAAAAAATGGATTCCCAGATACTTACAAATTACCAAAACTGAACCAAGAAGATCTAAAAACCCTAAATAATCCAATAATAGACAAGTAAGTTGAGGAACTAATTAAAAAAAAACCTTATCAATTAAGAAAAGTCTAGGTCTAGAGAGATTCACTCCTGAATTTTATGAAAACTTCAGGGAAGATCTAATGCCAATATTTCTCAAGTTCTTTAATGAAATTGAAAGACTTAATAATCAAGTTGAATAATGTAGCATGATATAAAATCAATACAAAAAATCAATAGTGTTCCTGTACATCAATAATGAACCTACTGAAAAATTTGGAAAAATACACCATTCATAATAGCCCCAAGAAAAATTAAATACAGTTGAAAGTTCAGTTGCAAGTAACTTGGTCTGCAAGTATTCCACAAGACAAGCAAGCATTTCTGAGAAATCTTAACTTGACAAATGAATGATGTCTTACAAGTAGAACATCACACGAATGTCATATGATCACAACTGGTTCTTCTCCTCTCTCTCTCTGTCTCTCTGCTTTACTATACAAGCTCCTTGCTATACAAATGCTTTGAATTACAAGCACAATTATTCTCGCAAATCAAGGTTTTACTGCACTTAGGAAGTAACCTAATTAGGGAAGTAAAAGACCTCTAACAATGAAAACTACAATGTACTATGAAAAAGGAAACCTACCTCATACAACCTCCCTCATACAACCGACTATGAAAAATGAAATTGAAGACATCAGAAAACGTAAAGATATCCCCTGTTCCCAGATAGAACCAATATAGTCAAAATGGCCATACTTCCAAAATCAACATAAAGATACAACACAATCACAAAATGCCAACAGCATTCTTCACAGAATTGGAGAAAACCAATCTTAAAGTTCACATGGAACCAAAAGATACCCAAAATAGCAAAAGCAATCCTGGGTAAAACAAGCAAAGTGGGGGGTATCACAATCTTGGACCTGAAGTTATATTAGAAAGCTACTGGGATAAAAACAGCATGGTACTAAGACAAAAACAGACGTGAGGATCGGTGGAACAGAATACAGAATACAGGAACATTTTCAAGCACGTTCAAGTATTTGATCTTTGGCAAAGAGGCCAAAAACATATACTGCAAGAAATATAGCCTCTTTAATAAATGGTGTTCAGAAAAATGGTTATCCACACGCAAAAGATTGAATTTGGAAATATATCTCTCACCATGTACTAAACTAAAATCAAAATGGATCAAGGAACTAAATGTTAAAACAGAGAAACTTAACCTGCTATAAAATAGATACAACTCTTGAAGTTATAGGCATTGGCAAGTACTTTCTGAAAATAATTCTGGTTGTACAGCACACAGTACCAAGAATCAACAAATGGGATCATATTAAATAAAAACTCCACAGTAAAGGAAACAACCAACAGAGTGAAAAGACCTACAGAATGAGAAAAATATTGCCACTGATTCCACAGAGAACTAATGTCTAGAATATGTAAGGAACTCAAAAAAACGAGACTCCCAAAAATAAAAGAGCCAATCAAAAAATGGGCAGGGAAAATGAACAGATACTTCACAGAAGAAATACACATGCTCAATAAAAAATTTTAAAATGCTGAATATCTCTGGCCATTATAAAAATGCAAACTGAAACAACACTGGGATTCCATCCTACCCTAGAAAGAATGGCCATCATGAAGAGATCAAATAACCACAAATGCTGGCAAGGTTGTGGGGAAAAATGAGCACTTCCACATTGTTATTGAGAATGTAAACTAGTTAACTAGTTTCACTATGGAAATCAGTATGGAGATGCCTCAAAAACCAAAAGCAGAAATTTCATTTTACCCAGCTATTCCCCTTCTTGATGTCTTCTTGAAGTGTTAAAGACATCATATTACAGAAAATAGAAATTAACAACCAAAGAAATCAGAGAAAACATAGAGGCTCTTGGAAAACTAACAACTCACTCCCAAACAACTGATGGGTCACAGTTTCTCAAAATTAATGACAATGACTGTACAACTCACATTTGCCCCTGGGATGCTGTGAAACCAGTTCTAAGAGGAAAGATTATTGCAATCAATGCTCACATTAGCAAACCAGAACAAGCTCAAATAAGAAACCCCTTGAAGAATCTTAAGATACTTTAGAACAGCAACAATCCAGGCCCAAACTGAGATTTAAGGAGGTAAAATATAAAGATGAGAAGAAAAATGAGTGAAATTGAGACTAAAAAAATTAAAAATTAAAAAAAAATCAATGAATTGAAGACCTAGTTCTTTGAAAGAATAAATAAAAGAGACAAGCCCTTAGCAAGACTTAGAGCCACTGTAGAAATCAACATGGAGATTCCTCAAAAAACTAGAACTAGAGGTTCCATTTGATCCAGCTATTCCCCTACTGGGGATCTTTCCAGAAGAATTAAAATCATCATACCACAGAGATATATGCACAACCATGTTTTAGCAATACAATTTGTAATAGCTAAGTCTTGGAAGCAGCCTAAATGCTCAACAACCAATGAATGGCTAAAGAAAACGTGGCTTTTCTACACAATGGAGTACTACACCACCATAAAAAAGGATAAACTAGAGTCATTTGTATGTAAATGGATGTTCCTTGAGAATACATTATTAAGTGAAATAAATCAGACACTTATGAGTACACATCGAATTGTTTCTCTGATATGAGAAACCATAGCTGTAAATAAGGACAAAGAGGTGTAATAGATATTATATAAAAGGAAGATAATATACAAAGGAGAGGAGTAGTAGAAAGAGGGAAGGGGGTAAAGCAGGAAGGGAAATAACGGAAAGAACGGGGAAAGGGAAATCATGGAGAAATGTGAATAAACCTGCTGTAAATAGGGATGGAGGGAACAGATGGGAGAGGTGGGAAAGAGAGGGGAGAACCAAAAGGCACCATGTACAGGTACAAAACAAACATGATGAATGTGATCATTATATGTACAATGTACCAATACATGTTCTTGGTTAAAAAATTAAAAAAAAAAAGAGAGAAAAGACTCACATCAGTGCAATTAGAAATGAAAAAGGTAAAATCCCAATAGACACTGTAGAAATTCAGAAGACAGTAACTACTTTCAAAAATTGTATTCCAACAAATCAGCAAATTTTGAAAAAATGGACAGATTGTTAGACTCATACAAATTAACAAAGTTAACCCAAGAAGACATAAATATGCCTAACAACTCAGTAATAAGCAGTGAAACTGATGAAGTAATAAAGAATCTACCAACTAAAAAATCTCTGGATATTATATCACCAATACTCCTCAAACTCATTGAAGAAATTGAAAGGCATGAAGCGCTCCCAAATTCATTTATGGAAGCCAGTATCACCCTGATTCCAAAACTAAAAAAAAAAAAAAAAAAAGAAAAACAAACCAGAAGCCAATCTCCTTAATGAATATAGATGCAAAAATTCTCAGCAAGATGGTAGCAAATGGAATGTAGCACATCATCAAAAACATCATACATAATGGCCAATTAGGTTTCATCCCAGAGATGCAAGGATGTTTCAACATATATAAGTCAATAAATGTAATATATCACATAAACAGTAGCAAGGTAAAAAACCACATGATCATATCAACAGACGCAGAAAAGGCTTTTGACAAAATCCAACACCCTGTCATGATAAAAACCCTGAATAAAAAAGGCATAAAAGGACCACACTTGAAATTGATAAAAGTTGTTTATGACAAACCAACAGCCAGCATCATATTAAGAGGGGAAAAACTAAAAGCATTTTCTCTAAAATCAGAAACAAGACAAGGATGTCCACTATCACCTTTTCTGTTGAACATAGTACCAATTCAACATTAGCCACAGCAATTAGGCAAGAGAAAGAAATGGGGATCATTCAAATTAAATTCTGGTTTGCCCACACCAGTTTCTGTTAGATTAATCTGTAAGCAAAGAAGTAGTCAAGGACGTTACAATCTTTGCCACACTAAATCCCTCTTTCAAAAAGTGAATGTGAAGAAAGAGGAAACACTTTTTAATAGGCATTATCTAACAATCTGTTTTATTCCTCCATTTTTATGAATAAATGATATTGTTTCAATTCAGTCGTACTACCTAAACTCCAACTCACTCTTCAGTTCTAAACTGAGCATCTATAGAAGATGAATTCGTACTTGTCCCTTTAGGGGATGTTTAGCAGTATACTGCTCATTTTTGAAATCATTTCTGTGGTAATATAATCCACTACTTCTAATCTGAGAACCCAAAGGTACTTGTGACTAAAATGTATCAGGACAATTCCAGTAGCATAATTTCACTTGCTAAGAATACAGTGGTTGTGTTCCTCCACTCAGGAAACCCAATGAAGCTTTTAAATACACTGTGTGACAGCAATATCTACTTATTATAAAACTTGCATGATTTTAGATTAAAAAAAGAATACCTGTGTTCTGAATTCCAAAATGTTATTTCCTGGCTTAATTTTTCCTAATAATATCAAATCTTTTATCTGCATACATTTCTTTTTAGGAGTTGTGCTGAAATTTAAAGGCTTTTTTATAGCATGTTGCTGACCAGTCTCAGAGGAAGAAGCATTCTGCCTGTTTTCTACATGTGGAACAGCAGAAGCCCTCTTTTTAAGACATGGTTTTATGGGATGTCCAGTATTGGCGCCCAAGGCAGCGCTGCCTTGACGTGCCAGGGATTCTGAGGACCCACCATGGGGTAGGTGGGAAGCCGTTTTCTTGTTTCCTTTTTTTGGACCACAATGGGAAAGGTCTTGCTCCAAAATAACAGTTGACACATGGGCATCATTTTGGGAAAGGATACTTGTGCATTCAGAAATATTTAATATGCTTGTTGTAGCAGAAGGACTACAAAATTCATGATCTTTGGCTATAGTTTCTGTAAGATCATTTTCCTTTTCTGAGTATTCTGCTTGAGCAATAAAAGCAACAGGCTGGGATGGTAATTTAATCTTCTCAGTGTTATCTGAATGTCTGGATTTTGATAAACCATCCAAGATACAACCGCTTTCATTTTGTTGTGAATTCATCTCATTTCTAGAAAATTCCTTCCTTCTCACTGCCTTGGAATTTAGACAACTGTTAGTATTTTGGCCATCATTCCAAGTCTCTGGAGACAATGGTGTTTCTTGCATGCTTCCACAATCAAGATTGACACAGGAAAATGGATTTAATTGGGGCTGGACTAAATTTTCTGGACTGCTATGCTCCAGGGTATCCTTGTTACTGGAGATGTCTGAGCTGGATGGTAACTTCCTTAACTGAGGACCAGCCAAAGATGTGACATTTTTATAATTTTGAATTTTCAGGCTTATTTTTTTCTGATTTTTTGCTGCAACCAAAAGTCTCTTCTGTCTTGTGGCCAAATTGGCCAGTTGTTCCCTCAGGACTCCATGCTTAAATGACTCTATGGACACCCTAAAGAAGAAAGAGAAAGAGGAAAAATATAAATACCATAGAAAACCTTTCAGCAGTTATTTAGATATTAAAAATACTTTCAATTTTAATCAGTTTGAAGTACGTAAAAGTCTACCTTCAAATGTATTTAACCTTTGAGAGGAAACTGACTCCTTTATTTACAATGAATTTGCCATTTTTTAGGATGTGATTTATATTCATACCTTTATTTATCAGTTTTGAGCCAACCCTAAGAGAGAAATAAAACTCGGGTTGTCTATCTGGATCGCTACTAACTTTGGTTGCAAGTACAAAGAAACTGGTGGCTGAGGAGGACCATCATTCATTATGTTTGTGGTTTGCTCACCTGTTTAAGTGGAAAGGTATTACGAAGTACAATCTGGGAGTAAGTTCCACTCAGGTTGCCTTAGCTATAGAGGTGTAAAATTGTTTTGTCAACAGTCATAACTCAGTTACACCTGAGAAGTATTAGTTTATCAAGTTATTACTGTTAATCGTACTTTGGGCCTATATCGAGACACTCAGAAGTCCAGAGGACATGGCTCAGTGCACCTCCACATCTCTGCCTTCTGATTACGCCTACCTGTCCCACTCTAAACTTCAGTATATTGAACACTTTGTTTCTGATGGCTCTCAAATTTTCTGGCCTCAGGATATATTCATACTCTTAAAAAATTACTTAGGAACACAAAGGGTTTTTGGTTATATAGATTATAATCATCAAAATATACTGTTTTAGAAATTGAAACTAAAACATTTATAAAATACAAGACTATATAAGCATGCATTTCACTGGTCATCAGGTAGCCTATGGAAACTTCCACTGTATACTCATGAGCAAATCAACAAATAATATCTTAGTATTAGTATAAAAAATAATTTTGACTTCACAGATTCCCTGAAATCACTTCACAGATCCACCAGAGGTCTCTAGATCATGCTTTAAAAACTGGTGTTTTAAAGAAAAGCAGCACTAGAGCTATTTTGCCTTCCTTATTAAAATTTAGAGCTGTTGGCACTGAACTGCCAGAAAATCATGTGTTAAGAGTATTAGTACTGTATATATAAGTAAAAAAAGGAGCAAGAAGAACAAATCAAATTTGCAAACAGTTGGTAGCATAAAATGCAAAAAGCTGGATAAAGGAGAAAAACCAATAATGGTATCACACTTACAAAGAGTTCAGACAAAAAACAAAGATGCTCTCTTTAGACTGCCCACACCAAGATTTGGAGTCTTACAACAACATTAATAAGAATTTACAACCTGAAACCCCAACTGATCAGAAACTTCCCCAAACTCCAGTGCATTGTTTGCCACAGGACACTAAAGGAAAATTAAAGCTAGACACCCTAAAACTATAGAAAATACTCTGTGGTCAATTACCCGTCTGTAGCTCACAAAAGCTCACCTACTTGATATTTCCAGGAAAGTAAGTAGGGAAATAGAAAGACACTTAAGATATTTTCTCATTGGAAAGAAAATCAAAAGGAAGACAAGACAGTAGGGTTTATAAATAAAAATTAAAACTGATTTTCAAATAAGTTCAGGAAAAAACTATGTATTAGATGTTAAGTGATTATCAGACAAGAACATAAAGAAAATAGAAAAATTAAATGTGAACAAATAATAGAGGGCATATATAACTAAATCTATGAAAAACTAACAAAAATGCCCAAGCAAGAAACAAATACAGAACATTTTTCTCAAAAGAAAGCATGAGAAGAGGTATATAACCCATATAGTATTATCAGGATAAAACTCCTTAAGGACCCTGAAATATTGAAAGCACACACACACACACACACACACACGTACACACACACACACACACAAACTGATTAATCAATTTTATACAAGGATGTTTGTAATAATAAGAAAAAAATTTAATGTAGAAAATTTTAATGTGCTAAGGAAAGATACTTGTGAGACTCATCAGAAAGGCTTTCACTGAATTCTTCACTGTAGACAACTTTCTCAGATATTAAAATATTCTTTTGTGATTATTTAAGTAAAAGTAAAAAATATCTTTCTGAAAAGTACAATTCCCCATGGATGTAACAGACTAGATGACCACAAGAAGTCTTTTTTTTAGTCCTAAGTCATGTTTGTATCCTGGGCCTAACGATGTCAGTTGCTTTTCTTTTGCTGCAAGAAATATTTGAGATAATCAACTTATGAAGAGAAAGGTTTACTTTGGCTCCTGGTTTTAGAGGTTTCAGTTCACGGTCAGTCAATCTCAGTGCTTTGGGCCTGTGATGAGGTAGTACACTATGGTGGCAGCAGGTGGTGGAGCAAAAGCTACTGTGTTTGTTTCAAGGCCAAGCCATGAAGGAAGAGAGGAAAAGAAGGGAGCCAAGGTCCCACCATCCCTCTGACAGCTTTTCCCAGTGACAGAAAGACCTCACTAGGCCCCACCTCAAAGCTTCCTCCACCTCCCAAGAGCATGCAGTGGGCACTAAGACTTGAACACATGTTCCTTTAGGAGGCATTCCTGAACCTAAATATAGCAGTGTTGTAGCTAGAAATGGATTCACTACAGAAACTCTAAAGTACTCGGTTTTTTTTTTTTTTCTCACCTGTATTTTTTAGCCAAATCATCCCTTTCTGCTTTCTGTTTGGCAAGAACATTGTCCATAATTTCTTTTATCTCCAACATCTTTTCAATGTATTGTCCTATAAACATGGTAATAAAATAATGAGTCAGTTAATTGCAAAAGAGAAAATTTTAAACTTGGCCATACAGGGCTGTCCTACTGTTGAATTTGAAAAAGTCATGATTACCTACTCACTTCTCTAATATTAATGGTCCAGATATCTAAATCAAGCCTTATTTAATTATGTAATTCTAAGGACATGCCCTAAGGTTTAGTACAGGTAAGAACGATGCACCAAGAAAGAGTAGCCCACTTAAATTCTAATATCTTCTGCCCCACTGACTAAGCTCTGAGGGCCTGGATTAGTCCTGCCCTCTATGGTTAGCTAGTTTGCCTTCCCACCCTCCCTTTCTTCCTCTCTCTCTCTCTCTCACTCCCCTTCCTCCCTTCCTTCCGCTTTCTCTCACTCCCCTTCCTTCCTCTTTTTCCTTCTTTCCTCTCACTTCTCTCCTTCCTTCCTCTTTCTCTCTTTTTCCTTCCTTCCTCTTACTTCTCTCCTTCCTTCCATCCCTCCTTTTAACAAAATGACCAATCATTTAATTTCCTTAAATAAAAATGTCTCCCTATATAATTTTTAAATGTTTGGATTTACCAACATCTATCTGCATTCTACTTTTCAGAAGCACGTCAGCTTTGCAAAACAAGGTATTCACAACATCCTTAAAACGAATCCTGAATTGTGGGAAAAAACCCAAAAACCAAAAACTAAAAAAAAAAACAAAACAAAACAGAGCTGGAGATGCAGAGTACATTGAGGCAAGGACTGAATGCCAGACATCAAAATATCACTTTTATTGTTTCTAGAACAACAAAGCACATTCTTTCTGAAAAGAAAAAAAAATGTCAGTTTATAGTTTTCAGATCAAGATAGAAAGCAACTTTCAGATTCCAGTTTGGGCAAAGAGAATAATCAGCCTGAAAGCATTTAGTCTAACAAAAAATCATAATTCCTTCTTTTTCCTTATAATCCTTCAAGCACTTCATTTTTCTTCAAAATGTCAATGATAAGCACAAGGCCCTGAGTTCGATTCCCAGCACCAAAAAAAAAAAAAAGTCAGTGATAATTTCACTAATTAACTTTAACTTTGCTTAATGATCTTTGACATAGGCACACTGATCAGGATATAGATCAAAGAAGTGTCCTTATCTGGATTCTCATGGCCTCACTTTGGTTCCTGGCTTCAAGAAGTTTACATTGATGATGGAGAAAATGAACACGCTGGGAGGCAAATAAAAAAATACCAAAGAAAAAACGTTCATAACAGCATTATGTGTAATAGTCAAGACTGACAGCCGGGTCTGGTGGTGCACTCCTGTAATCCCAGCACTCGGGAGGCTGAGGCAGGAGGATAGCTGCAAGTTCGAGGCCAGCCTGGTCTACATAGTGAGTTTGAGACCAGCCTGCTGCAGAGCCAGACCCTGTCTCAAAAAAAAAAAAAGGACATTAACCTCAATGTAGAAAATAATTATTTTGTAAATAAGTATGAAAATAATTATTTGTAAACCACAGCACTGCCACATGGTAAATGATATAGCCAGTTAGATTAGATTCATGAGGAGTTTCAACAAACTAGAAAGGTTTTTTTTGTAATATTAGGTAAAAAATGAGGACACAAAATAGCAAAATGTGGTTGTCTTATGGTAGTGAAATTAGGGGCGATTTTTCTTTCTACTTTACTGTATTTTTATATTTGCTATTTATTTTTTAAATTGACATATAAAATTATACATATTTATGGGGAAAGTGGTGTTTTGATATATGTGTACATTGTACATTGTTTAAATCAGGGGAAACAACCTATCTCCTCAAACATTTATCATTGCTTTATGGTGAAAACATTCAAATTCTTCTCTCCTAACTTGTTTGGAAATATACAGATGGTCATCTTATCTATGAAGTGAAGGCAGCAAACGAAGGTAAGTATTTTGTCTGTTAAAATGGGAGGCTGGGAGTACAGCTCAGTGATATAGTACTTGCTTAGCATGCGTGAGGCCCTGGGTTCAATTCCTGGGCAACACCCGCCCCCCCAACACCTTTTTAAAATACAAAAGGAATGCATTAATATTGTAAAATTTTTTCATACAACATGATGTTTATGAATATGAAAAGTAAACATGCCTGTACTAATCCTTCTCAGTTTCGCCTCTATTTTTTTCCATGAAGGAGACTACTGTTAATACTTTGGGGTGCATTGTGTATTTAAGAAATTTTTATATTTTTGTCTTAAATATTTATTATATATAATTATACATTATATGTACTTTAAAATTAGAATCATGTTATCAGTTATTGTTTTTTGCATTAGAGAGCAAAACATGACACCTGAAGTAAGTCACTTACAGACCTTACAAACTTACTAATAAGGATTTACACATAAATGTGGATTATGTCCAAATCACGATTCCCAAGTAAAAGCTGAAGGCTTGAATGAATAAATTTTATTTCTTTTAAGCTACTTGCTATTCATTTCACTTTTGGTTTTGTTCCTTAAGATTCTTGCTAATTTTTTTTAGATGAATACACATTTTTTTCCAAAAAAAACCAGTATTATGAAATGATATGAGGTTCACAATTAGAATTTGTTCTAGAATTTCCCTTTGCAAATCAAATGATTTGATGAGTATAGAGTCAATGTCCCGGGGTGGGGATTTAGCTCAGTGATCAGAGTGCTTGCCTTGCAAGCACAAGGCCCCGAGTTCGATCCCCGGCACCAAAAAAAAAAAAAAAAAAAAAAAATTTCATAGAGTCAATGTCCCCAGAGTAGTTTCAATCTCCCTAACACTATGACTAAGGATTGGTTTCCCAATCTGATGCATATGCAAATGGTGTACAATCATTAGGAATTAGATTCAAATTTGTTTAGCATATTTGACTTTCTTTATTAAAAGATATTACCTATGTGTCTTGTCACACTGGATTTTCTAAGTGAATTTTAAACTACAGGTAAAAATAACATATCATACTAGCCTAAAATATTCTGTATGTTTCTGTAAGAAAGCATATTTATCAAAGAGGCAACATTAAATTGATCAGTGTTATGTTAGAAAGAACCTAGAAATTGCCCTAATATGTATGATACTTTAATAGTACATGATAATAAAACATTACAGAACAATGAAAATGACAGGAATTATGGACAAAAAGGGGTGGGTAAATGGGATAGTAATATGTGAACATCCTACTATCTTTATATCATAAACAGAAAAAATATTTCAGATGAATTATACACTAAAACGCTTAGGAAAATACGTAAAATGTTTAAAATGGCATTTCTTTCCTCAGTTCAACTGAGACATTAAAGATACCAGAGTGCAAGATCCCCATAAGGAAAATCTTTAGAGAAATGTACAAAAATGAGATTAGTGTTGGGTCCTTTGGCCAAGTCAAAGATATAAAAAGTGTCTGAATGTGTATGTGTGTGTGGAGGTGAATGTGTAAAGATATTTCTTTGGACAGGTACTGCCTAACAGAGTGGAAAACCCATATTGAGTAGTAGAAGTAAGGGGGGGAGTTTTTTCCCTTTACCTCAAGCCCGAAGGGGGTGTTTCTTTAAAGACTGTTTAGAAAACATAAGTGAACTCTGACTTAAGGTGACAGGGTATTGGTATCTGGCTTTCGCCCTGAACATCTGTGGGTCATGATGAGGAACTCGTGAAGCAGCATGAAGACAAAGTCACTGGGGTGGCAGGAAGCAACCGTCTACCCTGCGCGTGAGTCCAGAGTGGAAGTCCACTCTGCCTGCCAGCGCCTGGTCTGTCCTGCCTGTGTCTGGCTACGAGGGCTTCTGCCTGACAGCCTCTGCATCACCAGAAAGACACAGAAGCTGAGAGGAGGCTGAGGACGCGGAGGGAGAAGGGAATGCACACTGCCTTCTAGCCTGGCAGGACAGTAGAAGCTTCCGAAGCATCCCAAAACTGCTCCGGAGAGACTGTGTAGTGAACATCCCCAGCAGGGACGGGCGACCACAGTCAGCACTCAGTCACCCGCCGAGAACTCTAGGGTTTCACCACCTCACCTGTCTTCCCTTAAGGGGCAGTGACACGAAAATAAAGGACATGATTACTCAGAGTATCGGTCACAACGGAGTAAAATTAAATGATAAAATCTGGGAGGAGAAAAAGTTTCTGATCTTAGAAGCACTCAAAGAAATAGGAATGTAAAAAGGTTAATAGATTTTTGCTACACATAATTTGAAATGCACATATTAAAATATGAACTAATACACATTACAAATAAGAAGTCAAGTGGCTGAGAAGTATTTATAGCAGCTGTGGTGTAAAAGGAAACAATAATTTTATTATATTACCAGGCTCCAACTGATGAATAAACAAAGAATAGAAGAGTCAATTCGTGAAATAGAACTGAAACAAGTGAAAGAGTGCATTAAAAATCAACAAGGCAAGTGAAAGCATGTTTTTAATTAAACTAGTAAGACTATTTTAAATGAAAAAAATTGGGTTTTTTTTTTGTTGTTGTTGTTTTTTGACACAGGGTCTCACTATGTCCTTCAGACTGTCCTTCAACTCACTAGCCCAGGCTGGCCTTGATCCTCCTGCCTTAGCCTTCCAAGTGCTAGGGTTCTAGGTGTGTGGTATCACGCCTGGCTTAAATGAAAATATTGATGCTACCATATACACACACACACAAAAACTACTAGAATGTATTGGTGAAAGTGAAAATTAGTATATAATGCTGTAGGAAATTACTATAAATCAATAATTTTTAAATATTTATATAATTTGGCCCCAAAATTCTAATTCTGTTACTCTTTGCTAAGAAGATAATCATATGTCCAGAAAAAGTTACATGTTATAACATAATAGCAAAAAATTGAAAATAATCTAAATGTTCAACAAAAAGGGAAAATGTAGCAAGCTGAAACATATATCCAACAGTATACCATGCAACCATTATGAATGACACCAAAATGCTGTAGCAAGGGGCAGGAGGTAATTTTAACATTTTGACATGTATCTACTGTGTATGTATTTTATAATAAAAATTATAAAATTAGAAAAATAGTCTTCGATGCATATAGTAGTATAAATAGCAAAATATAGTAAGTATACATATTTGGAGCAACATAACCTCATCACTACTTATTATCCTATGCTTTTGTTATATCTTTATCTAAGCACATCACCTGTAGTTGCTTATCTTTGATCATGACTCTGAATATCTCTCAAATTATTCTGAATATCTCAAGAATACAGATCTTTGTTAACAACTAACTGGTTTGTATCTCTGACTTTCAATGATAATTCCTAATGCCTTAAATATTCTCATGCAAAAAGAGACCACTTTTTCAGCCATTGAGAACTTTGAAATAAACATGTACCTTAAGAATGAGGTAGCAATGACCCTTGATGCCTAGAAAAAACCACACTTCAGGATGAGAATATATTTACCTGCATCCTTAGGGTTTCTTATTTCAAACTCTAATAACTTTTCTTGGTTTTCCTCTATGTCTTGCAGAATGGCACTGATGGTCTGATGCTATCAGATAAAAATATCGGACATTTTAATATGATGGTAGATATGTGCCCTCGTATGCCACTGGCAAACACACAATAAATAATTACTAAAAACTTTCAATTCTCTATTTGCTCAAAATGCACTCATGTTTTGTGTAAACTGTATAAATACTGTGGATTTGGGGAAAAAAAGTAAATTTAAGAAGGGGATGTATTTCCACTCTTTCATGCCATATTCAAACTTCTCTTCTTGCCCAGAATGCCTTAATTCACTCTGCCCAGATCTCTCTCTTTGTTGTGAGAGAAAAACATGGAGTTGTCTCCAGAACCAGATCACCTGGTTGTGAATACTGGCTCCAACTCTTCTGACCTGGGTAATTCCAGCAAATTATTTATCCTCACTACGCCTGAAATGAGCAACACATACAGAATGTTAAGAACAATGCTGGCATAAAGTAAGAGCTCAACAAATGCTGGTTATTATCGTTATGTAACACTCAGATTCACACTGATTTTTCTTTTCTCAGAATTAAGAATTTCAGAGATACATAATTTAGTGTTATAATTTAGTATTAATATGGGTGTTAAATCACTTTCTCATCACTGGACAAAATACCCAACACCTGAAATTTAAGAGGGTCACAGTTTCAGAGGGCTCAGCCCATGCATGACTGGCTGCAAGGCAGAAACGGCATGGTGGAAGGGCCTGGCAAGGCAAGCTGCTCAGCCCATGGCAGCCAGGAAGCAGGGGAAGGGAGGAGGCAGGGACAAAAAAAAAAACATGCTTCCAGATCACACCCCCCAATTACCCACTGCCTCTAACTAGGCCCATCTGTTAAGCATGCTCAGCAACTAGCTTATCAACAGATTAATCCCATGATGATTACAGCACCCCATTATCTTAAAAGCCCTACCTCTGAACACATGAAACTTCTGGGGGACATTTTAGATCTAAGCCATAACTATATGTATACTGTCTTTTTTTTTTTTTTTTTTGAGACAGAGTCTCACTATGCAGTTCAGGCTGGCCTTGAACTCACTGTGTAGCACAGGCTGGCCTTGAATTCACAGTGAACTTCCTGCCTCAGCCTACAGACTGCTGGGATTACGGGCACTATAGTGTTTTATATACAGCTATAGTGTCTTAATATATTTCCTCATTAAAACAATGAGGTCTTGTATGCAGGAGCACAGTTTTTAAATTTATCATAAGAAAATATTTTATATTTTACACATTGCTAGGTACATGGTTATTGTTCAATACATGACTGATGGATTGACTTGTATTATGTATCTTTTCATAAATTCTCAACATACATTCATCTTTAAAATGTGCAGGTCTTCAAAGTCTTCTGAAGTACATGGCTTTGAAATTTTACTTTGATGATCATAAGGGATATGAAAAACACACACAATAAAATCATCTGATTATCTGGTAAAGCAACCTTACTATTGTCATTTATTAAATGCATCAAGGTGAACCTCTAAAATACAAATATACCAAACAAAAAACTCAAGGTTTACAGGTTTACTTCTTTACACAGTACATGGCTTATAAAAGAAAAGAAAAGTTACGTAAGAAATCTAAAGTCTAAACTTGTGCCTCGGCTAAGCCTCTACCAGGTTAGGATAAGGAAAGTATCTTCTGGTGCCATCTTACTTTCTGTCTTGGCCATATTGTGGATGTGTTCAATCTTAACTACAACAGGCCAAGACTTATTCAAAACAGTATTTCATTAAGGATTCTACCCTACCTAAGAAGTATGAGTCTAGTAAACTGTCTTCTGTCAAATTGAGAATATCTATCTTATCAATCAATATACAATTTATTGAGCAATTACTGGATTATTTTTGCAAAACTCTAACTTTATATGATGGGCTTCACAGAAAACTTTATCACTAGAAACCATGTGGTATCCAAGGCAGCTAAGGCAGGTTTCTTTCACTCTGCTTGGGTTCCAGAGTTTTTTCTATGCGCTGCTCATCCTAGACACTCTTGAGAGTGAGTGAAGACACACGACAATAGTGGCAGTGTCTGTGGGATAAGTAGCCAAACAACTCAAACTGGGTGTTAAGATCAGCAGGAATACATAGTTCTGGATTCAGGGCAGATAACTGAGAGTTAATCACATAGCATATCTTCTTGGCTTATTCTATTCAATTATGCTATCATATTTTCTTACGACAAAAAACACTGTCAACTTGTGTGTCCTTAAAATGGAAAGAGTACTGCCAAGAGCCAATGGCTGACTGGCTCAATGAATAGCATTTTCTAGACTGAAGAATGAAAGAATTTCAATTTCACTCACCATGGGAATATTTTCTCTTCTTTTTTCTTGGTGTGAGGGGGAAGGTAGATCAACAGTTTTGTCATCGTCACACAAACACTGTTTATATCTTTTTGACCGAAGGATAGGATTTTTTACTTTAAAAAATAAAGTTAGAAAATATAGTTAGAAAGTGCAAAACTTATCAGTTTTAATGGTGACAAGGATGGAAAGGATAAACTAAGTCTACAATTTTATCTTAATGCTAATTAGCATCTCATTATTATTACTAATTGAATAATATGCCTAACATCCACTGACCGCTTATCACATGCTAGATGGCCAACATTTTCTGTGAATCATCTTGTTTAATCTCCCTAGGAGTCCTCTGATGTGGGTAGTTTTTACATCCATTTTATAGAAGAAAGTGAGGCTTCAGCAAAGCTCAGAAGTTGCACACTGTCACACAGCTACTAGAAACCAGATCTCACTAACTGCAAGTTCATGCTCTTAACCACTATGACTATGACTCACTGCTCTGTGAAGCCCTCTCGAATCCTTCTCCTGTTATGGACTCCCTTTCTCCGTACTATGATTTATTCTGTATGCCTCATCCTTCTAGGATATCTAACCAAGTAAACATACATGCAAGAAACGAAAGGCTTGTGAGAACAAATATAGCACTTTGTAACAGAGTCCAAATAACTC
The DNA here is from genome assembly GCA_004026905.1 of Hystrix cristata. Taxonomy (NCBI): domain Eukaryota; kingdom Metazoa; phylum Chordata; class Mammalia; order Rodentia; family Hystricidae; genus Hystrix; species Hystrix cristata. Next base: position 5,147 of record PVJO010021030.1, on the reverse strand, counting down.
CAAATGCAAGATTTCTCTCATACTGTGAGATCAGCTGAATCACTGGACCTGAACTCTCCTTTAGGTATAGCCTGGAGAGGGACAGAGAAATGGCTGTGCCCCTAAAGAAAGGTCCTGACCCTAAAGATTCAGTATATGGTGGCAAGTAATGAAAAGAGAAATTTTAGCAGTCTTGCCCCTGACCATGTGATCTAGCTGATTATTCAAATACTACACAACCAATATCCTGGTCTGTCTAGTCATATCAGCAATTCTCCTCCCTTGAAAATCAACAGGTTGGTGTGGAGGATGTAGGCTAAGGAAGCAGGGTGTGATGGGGGTTCTTACCCCCAGCATTCTTCCTTCTAGCAAGGGTAGGTATGTTCCTGAGTTTCTTCTTCTATGAGTCAAGGCTCCAGCTTGAGGAAAAAGGAAGAACAATCCCTTTTCCTCAAAACTTGATGAAATATAAATTACTGCTTTAAAAAAGGCCCACAGGGGGTTGGGGATTTAGGTCAGTGGTACAGAGCTTGCCTAGCAAGCACAAGGCCCTGAGTTTGATCCCCTTCACAAAAAAGGTCCGTAAAACTTTGCCTGGCCGTACATTCCCTCGAAATAGTCTTTTCACTATAATACATACTATTCATACATACAAGTATAATATATTTGCTTAACAAACTAATATTCTAGTATTAGAATATTAGATGCTTAAATAGAATATTAGATTCTTAAAAAGTCAGCATGATTCTTTAAAAGCCAACAAATACAGGCATCATTATAAATTTCTGAAGTAATACAATCTTAGTTGCAAAGGCGTTAGCATAACGTCAGCCTTTTTCGGCCCCACTACAAGTAAACTAATCTGTCCGGTTTCAGTGAAATCTCTCTCTCACTCCCAAAGGTAGGGAGGTTAATGTCTGATTAGTGGATGATAGAGGTTTCTTTTCAACATATAACTCCAACCCAATAGGACCATATGATCTATAAATTAAACCAAATTTGAAAATGCTAATTTCTAACAGTACATAATGGATTTTCAAAAATTTGAGAAATATCTACCTTTAGTTATGAAACATTTATACTTTATTCTTCTAAGCAGAGATACACATCTACGTAAAATGGCAAGCAATACTGACGTACGTACTGGGGGTGACTGCAGCACGACTATCATCTTTATTATTGGTCTCAAGAGCACCGCAAGATTTTAGCAACTCTTTCATTTTTTCACTGTCTGCTTCATCCAAAGTAGTCTTCTGTGTTCGGTTTTCTTGATTAGGGTTTGCTCCATGTTGCAGTAGTATCTCAGCTGCCTACAATGCAGTTTTTCAAAGTTATCTCTACACATATCTGTTTCTGTCTCAAGAAACCACTACCAAACATTAGAAATTATCAAAAAAGTTTTCAAACTCTGGTCAAGAAATTTTTAAATTAAATTAGAGCAACTATAAACTGACCCATCGATTTGGTCTGATTGGTCCTTCTAAGAGAACCCATAAAAAATTACCATGACAGCCCACTATGCTGCCTTCATCACAGTCACAGCTATGCACAGTCAGGTCCACTTCTTGATCACATCTGCAGAGTCAAACTCTCTGTGATGATGAAATACTCTGTTTCTGCTCTGTTCAGTAAAGTAGTCATCAGTCGCATGAGGCCATGGAGCATTTGAAATGTGGCTATTGTGACCAAAGAACTAAATTTTAAATTCTACTTAACTCATATTTAGATAGTAGGATTTAGCCTACAGCTATCATATTGGATGGTACAGGTCTAGATGCTGTGCAGAATCGCTGATGCCCACAATTATCTATGCTAACTCGCGAAGACAGCACTTTGTCCCTCTCCAAGCTGCTAGAGGACAGGGTAAAGCAGAGGCCCAGAACTGCTTCAGCATTGTATGCGAGCTGTATTATAAATTGTCACTATTACAGTTTATATTTGAAATGTCCCCAAAACGTACATGCTGAAGGCCTAGTTGCCAGCTGATGGGCTCCTGGGGAAGGACTGGATTGTAAGGAATCTAACTTCATCAAGCAGATCGATCCATTAATATGATCTTAATTCAATGGGAGGTGATGGAAACAGGAGACTGGGCCTAGTTAAGGCAGCAGATCATGGGGGTATAACCCAGGGGGCTGCATCTGGTCCCTGCCCCTTCCTCTCTGACTCTCTCCCCCTCTCTGCTTTCTGCTGCCACAAAATGAACAGCTTTCCTCTGATACATACTTTGGCCATGATGTACTGCCTTGCCATAGGTCACTGATGGCAACCTTTTTAGAGCTTTTAATGATAACAAACAGCTTTATATGGGGGGGGGGTTACTTCCATAAAAGGAAGCTTTCTAGACTCTTAAAAATTTAGGCCGTATTAACTACTCTGCATGTTATCAACATGGATGCATTACTGAATATATTACTTTGGAATACCCAAAGAATTTAGCTCAGAGACCCTGAGACCCTAAACGGCTGATTTTCAGTAATATTCGTTAATAGAAAAATTCTAGGAAAACAACAACAAGGTTGTCTAGGGCAGCAAGGTACAAAACAGGAAAAGCTAGAGCTAAATTTGGGATAGAGTTCCAGGTAATATGATGAGATATGCCTAAGGACCAAAAAGCTTGGCAAAGATTAGATGACCAAGAAATAAGCCTACTTAAAAAAAAAAAAAAAACCAAAAACCAACAAACTCAGCCTTCCTGAAATGATCACTACTACAAACATGACTTAGAAACATTTCTTCAGCACACACACACACAAAAGAAACCCCTTCTGCCTCTCTGCAGTCAAATCCCCCCAAGATTCTTTGGTCCCACGCAACCTGTGATCTGTTTCTATCACTCTAAATTTTGCCATTTGCACTATAATGTACTCTTTTGTGTCTGGTCTCTTTGACTTAACGTCATGCTTCTGGGATTCACCCATATGGATGTGTGAATCAATAGTCTGTTCTTTTTAACAATTTAATGATTAATGTGACAGGCAACAGATGGGTTTGGGTCCATTTTGGGCTTGAATATTCTAGTGCAAGCCTTTGTGTGAACAAAAAATTTTGCTTCTCTCGGGCAAATACTTAGGTGGCGACCAATACTTCATATATCATATACATATATATATATGTTAGTGGGTGTCTGTGCGTGTGTGTGTTCCAGTGCTACAGATCAAACCCAAGGCCCCATGCTTGCCAGGCAAGTGCTTTACCATTGAACTACATCCCCAGGCCATTTAAGTGTATTTTTAATACACTTAATAAACATAACATTATATGTTTATTAATATAATTAACATTATGCCATAATTAATGTAATTAATGTTATGGCATTAACATAATAAAATAATGCCAAACTGTTTTTCTAAGTGTACTATTTTGCATTTTTTTTACCAGCAATCAATATAATACTTCTAGTAGCTACACAGTCTCCTCATTAGTCAATCTTTTGCATTACAGCCATCCCTGTGGGTATATAATGGAACCTGATTATGGTTTTGGTTTGCATTACCTCAATGCTGAATGGCACTCAGGATCTTTTTAAGCACTTATTTGCCGTCACATATGTTATGGTTTGTGTCTAGATGTCCCCTCAAAGCCTCATGTGGTCATAGGTGGGGTGTTTTCAGAGGTGGCTGGATCTAGTGTATGTAATTACTAAATTAGCCCACTGACTAGTTTGGCATAGTTCTGCCGGGATCAAGGATATGATACTAGTATTAGGATTAAGGGTGGGAGTACTACCCACCCTAAGGCCAGGTAGCCTGGATAAAATATAAGGGACAGGAAGAGGCTTGCTTACTTACTCCTGTGCTTGCTCTCCTACTTACCTTGCTGCCTTCTGTCTGTTTGCCACGCCAACCTGGACTGGACCCAGCCAATTGTGGACTGAAACCTCTACAAACTCTGAGCTAAATAAATCTTTCTTCCCCTAACTTTGGGTGTCGTGTATTTTGTCTCAGCAATGAGACAAAAGTAACTAAGACAAAATATATCATATATATTCTTTCATGAAGTGGCTATTGAAATCTTCTATTCATTTTTAATTGTGTTAGTCTGATTACTGAGTTAAAAGAATTCTTTATACATCCTAGATACAAGCTGTTTATTTGATAAATGATCTAGGGAAAATATGTTCTCCCAGTTTGAGAGGCTTGCCTTTTTATTTTAATAATGTCATTTATAGTTCATGTCTCTTATGTTCTATGTAAGAAAATTTTGCCTACCTCAAAACTCACCAAGTTCTCTTTTAAGATACTGTTTAGACTCTTTCATTTAGGTCTATGATCCATTTTAAATTAATTTTTATATATGGTGAAAGGGTTTTTTTTTTTAACAAATGGAAATCCAAAGACTGCAACTCTATCTGCCGAAAGAATATCCTTTCTCTAGCAAAAGCAATTCTGGGCAACAGGAATAAGGCAGGGGGCATCACAGTCCCCGACTTGGAATTATATTATAAAGCTTCTGTGATAAAAACAGCATGGTATTGGCACAGAGACAGACACGAAGACCAGTGGAACAGGCTAGAAGATGCAGAAACAACTCCAAACACACTCAAATACCTCATGTTTGACAAAGGAGTCAAACACCCTCACTGGAAGAAAGATAGTCTGTTTAATAAATGGTGCTGAAAAAATTGGCTTACCACATGCCGAAAACTAAAACTAGATACGTGTCTCTCACCATGTACTAAACTAAGATCGAAGTGGATCAAAGATCTAAACATTAAAACAGAAACAATAAATCTCCTGGAGAATAAAATAGGAAGAACTCTCGAAGACATAGGGGTTGGAAAAAAATTTATGAATAGAACTCAGACTGCATGGGAAACAATTCAAAGAATTGATGCTTGGGACCACATCCTATTAAGAGGCTTTTGCACAGCAAAAGAAATTACTAATAGATTGGGGCGAAAAAATCACAGACTGGGAGAAAATTTTTGCCATCTGTCCCTCAGACAAAGGTCTAACATTGAGAATACATAAAGAACTCAAAAAGATCAAACCCCCTAAATTTAAAGACCCTATCCAAAAATGGGCATCTGAAATGAATAAACATTTCTCAGATGAAGAAATAAAAATAGCAAATAAATATATGAAAAAATGTTCAACATCATTGGTCATTCGAGAGATGCAGATCAAAACAACACTAAGATACCATCTCACTCCAGAAAGAATAGC